>PVJH01008125.1:77615-87779 GCA_004026705.1 Nesogale talazaci | reverse complement strand
CAAAATTCAGAAAAATGTTGTGATTCTCTACATTCTAGCTTATCTGGTGAGTACCTCCTTGGATCTTTCAGAGCTTACAAGGCAGCATCCAAGAAGCAACGACTTGCTGGTCCCTTCCTGCGGGGAGCACGGGAGAACAGCAGCTAGGGAAAACCCAGGAAGCAATTAGTCCACTGGACTAGGTTACAAGCACGGCCATCAAATCAATGCAGACGCATAGCAAGCGCCTAGAACTACTTACGGGAGCAGAAAGCTCAGTCTTCCCCTCCATGGCGCTGCTCGTGGTTTGGAAGATGACTATGGTTTCGCTGGTGATGGTGCGGATCGCAGGCCCCCATGTAACCATGACTATAGTCACCATGAGGACTGGCCCAGATGAAAAGCACTGCCTCCTCACCCCTGAGCTCGGCAAAACTGCTCCCAACCAGCCTGACCCAGGCCAAAAGCTAGGATCTTGGTGAGAATGGGCCAAAAAAAAAAAAAAAACGGAGAACCAAATTCAACGCCAAAAAAATACATGAAAGGCCAGACTTCTGAGTCAAAAGAGACTGGAGGAATCTCTGAGATGGTCACCCAGAGAAAACTGTCTAACTTGAAACTGGCAACATTCCCCAAGGCCTCTTCTCAATCCAATGAGAGCAGAAACTATGAAACACACACCATCCACAAAGAAAGTGTTCCTCAGAACAATCAGCTATGCAAGGTCAAAAGGACAACATTAGCTCAAAACCGAAGATGGAAAGACAGGAGAGGCAGGGAACCCAGACTCATGTAAGTGGGGAGGCCAGGGAAGAGACAGGGAAAGTACTGACACATTATGGGGAAGGTGACCCGTGTCAGTGAACAATTTGTGTATGAATTTTCAATTGAGAAAACTAATTTGTTCTAAAAGAAACTTTCACAGGCTGAGCCCCAGTGGCGTAGTGGTTGAGTGTGGGACTGCGGCCTACTGGGTTGGCGGCTCAAATCCAGCAGCAGCTCTTCAGGAGCAAGGCTGGACCTCCCACTCCCACCAGGGGGCAGTGATGCCCCCAAAACCAACAAACAAACTTTCACAAGTGCACAATCTCCACCCCAACTGCCATCAAGTAGTTTCGAACTCGCAGCAACCCACTCAGGGTTCCCGAGGCCGTACAGCTTGTCACGAGCACAAAGTCTCGTTTTTCATCCGAGGAGGGACTGGCGGGTTCGAACCGCCAAACTTGTGGTCAACAGTCCAAACATGACCCTACAGAGTCACCAGGATCTGGGACTCTGAGATCCTTCATCTTTAAGGGTGCAGATGGTCTCAAATTTATTCTGTACAGGGCTAGTGGGTCCAAACTGCTAAACGTGTGGTTAGCAGCTCAGTGCATAGTCCACTGGGCCACCAAGACACGTGAACTCTTTCAAAAAACAAAACACGGGCTGCGCCCCGGTGGCGTAGTGGTTGTGCGCAGGGACTGCGGCCACTGGGACGGAGGTTCAATTCCAGCAGTGGGGCTGGGCCTCCTACTCCCACCACCGGAGAGCGGTGATGCCCAAAAAAAAAACAAAAACAAAAAAACCACACTGTATTTATCTTGCGAATGACATAGAATAGAGATCTTAAAATCACCTAAGCACCAAAACAGAGTGGGACCCCTGATGGCGCCGAGTGTCCATCACGCACTGGAGAAAGACACGGCTGTCTTGCTCCGGTAGAGTGGCAGTCTTGGAAACTGACAGAAGCAGTCCTACTGTGTCCTCTGGGGTCACTATGATCAAGAATTGATGCGGGCAATGAGTCTTTTGCCTTGTTTTGATTTTGAGTAAAATGCAATGAGAAAACCCACTTTCTTTGAAAGTCTTGGGAGAAATATAAGTTCAGAGAAAGTAATATAACTAGGAAAAAGATGTCACCCTGTAGGACACCAACCCCCAAGGTCAAGCTTTATTCAGGATCACATATTCTGCCCACACCTGACTGTACATTCGTTGAGGAAAGGAACTGAGTTTATTCTTGTGTGGGTTTTCTCCCCTGCATGTCTCATAAACTTTACATCCACTAAAGTATCATGGACAAAAGTAAATCCTTCCCCCCACTTCAAAACGTTCTCATTGCAACGGAAATAATGCTGACTCATCGAGCAGGGCAGAACTGTGACTTCTCATGGGAGAAGGCTTTCATGGAGTAGTGGATGGGTTCACACTGATGACCTTGCAGCAAGCAGCCCCACTTACAACCCACTATGCCACCAGGAGTTTCTCCTGACCGGAAAGGCATCATTCAGTCCCTGGGACTCCAGGTCTACTTAAACAACCGCTTGGAAAGAAATAAAGTTACTGATCCAGAGTTTCTCTACCCAAGATCTAAATTTTAAAAAAACTTTTTGCCTAAACCACCTAGCAGAAAAGAATTGACTGTGCATTTCTGGCATTCAGAACAGGCAAATCTGCAAATTTGCAGTAGGTCAGTGGATGTTTTCTGCGAGGGGCAGAAGTGAAAGTGACTACTCATAGGGCGTGGGGTTACTTTGTAGGCAGAGGGAAATGCTTTAAAACAGAATGTGGGCATGCTTGCAACCTTCCGTGACTATAATAAACGCCACTGAATTCAGACACTTTGTGAATTGCACACAGTAAACCAGTGACTTGTACGAAATGTGATAGTTTAATTAAGCTGTTATTTTTTAAAACTGTACGTGTGTCCCACTCTAAGGCAACAAAATAAGGGTATTCCCTTTCAGAAAATGGAAATCAAAATGAAAGAGAATTCTCATTATCAACAAGTCCAGAAACCACCCCTCCAAACCAAAAGCCTACCTCACATTTCTTTTTGTACAAGTGCATTTGGTTTGCCACTGAGAACAGCAAGGCATGAAGTCCAATGAAGGTTACAGGGCGGTAACAAGGACAGACACACAGTTGGGAAAGTGGGGTTAGCAAGAAAACTGGAAAATTAACCTAATGGCATGTTAATAAGCCCAGAGGAGAATTTCATTGTGTTTTTCTTCCTGACTTGTGCATCTTTTTTGATCCACAGTTCGATGCAAGCCATCTCACAAGGATTTTGTCCACCAGTGGAGAAGACACACAACATGTAAGTATGCTAGCTCAAAGGGGGGCATGAACCTCCTCTCTCGGAGTGCAGGAAGACGGCAGGAGCTGGAAGGGGTTATGTTAGAGCAGCACTGCATGCCAGCTCCAAGTTCAGTACTTTCTTTACGTGTACATCGTTTGAGTCTCAAGCAACACAATGAAGTCGGAATGCTTAGTCCCATTTACAGAGGGGGAGCTCGGGATTGGTAACTTAGCCTGAGTGGATCAACTAAATGACAGGATCAGGACTTGAACCTGGACTTCACTGGCTCCAGAGGAACCCTGGTGGTATAGTGTTTACAGGATGGACTGCTAACTGCAAGGTCAGCAGTTTGAAGCCACCAGTTTCTCCAAAGGAAAAAGGCAAGTCTTTCTACCCCCATAAGAGTTGCAGTCTCGGAGGGCTGAGCCCCAGTGGCGTAGAGGTTGAATGCGGGACTGCGGCCCACAGGGCTGGCAGTTCAAATCCAGCAGCAGCTCTCCAGGAGCAAGGCTGGGCCTCCTACTCCCACCAGGGGGCAGTGATGCCCAAAACAAATAAACAAAAAGAGTTGCAGTCTCGGAAACCCTAAGGGCATTTCTACCCTGTCCTATTGAATCACTTTGAAATGGGATCAACTGAATGGCAGGGAGTTTGGTTTCTGGTCTATTATCTGACTCCAGGCTGCACTCTTGCCACCAAACTGTAGGTCCCCAGGAAACACTGTTACCACCCAAACGCACGAAGTGACCTGATGAGCCCAAATTAAGGAAGGCAAGAGGTCCTAAACCCCTTAACTGTACCAGCATGTATCTTGTCAGCATCAATCTTCTCCAGGCAAAGTAGAAGAGACTTGTCTCTTTTCTGACGCTGATTAATCAGGGCAGGGGAAGCGGTCCTGAGAGGCTAAGTCCCCCCATAGAAAAGGCCCGGGCAAATCAGCATCAGAAGTAAACTAATCAGGCATCACCAAGGCTTGACTCCACATCAAACGAGAACTGTCTCCCAAAGCAGGAATTTATTAAATGGATGCTCCAAATTATTTTATTGTTTATCCTTCCATGCATCCAGCCCAGAGATCTGGACTCCAGACAAAGGTTCCAAGGAACTCTTTTCCACGCAGAGAGGGCCTATGGCTTTTATCAGATTCTAAAAGGAAGACAAGAGACAAACATGACCTCCAAGACAAAACTGCCTCAGGGTTAAGTGCACTTTAACTGCTCTGTTGCCTTTCGCAGGTTACTGATCTCTGGTCCTGCTGGTCCCTTGCTCATAAAGTGGAAGTTGTAAAGCCAATGATCTCGATGAACTTTGGTGATGAACTTTGGCAATCCCCAGAGGCCAGTTTTATTGCCTGGGATTAATGCACAAAGGAAACCTAAACTCAAGGATCTGAGCCTGAGCTATGAAACAAAATCGTAAAACTTTAGGGCTGGAAGACAGATAATCAGATTTTTCTTACTTTGGGTTTGTTTGTTTGTTTGTTTGTTTGTTTTTAAGATGAGTTGGGAAAACAGCAGTGGTAAAGAAAAATAATACACAAATACCAGTCTAGTAGTATACGATGCAGCCGGCATCTAGGTAGGTATAAAGTCTAGGCCATAGCTGTACCCTTATTGTACAGGTGAGAAAATTGGGGCTCTCAAGGATCACAATAACTTGTACAAGGTCACTGTAGAGTTGGATTTGAGAGATCAGAACATCTAGACCTCACTCAGTCCTTCCCTCAAGTTACAGGGCTAGGCCATTAGACAACTGAAACAACCCGTCAGCCCCATTACTGAGATATTTCTTCCTACCCAAAGCACTCTCACAACACCCTCCACCCCCAAAAAAAGTCAAGGGGCAAATTGCCAGTCACCCAAATGCACTCCAGCCCGCTACAGAGCTGAGTTATAAAACCTAAGTCCAGGGCTGAGCCCCGGTGGCGTAGTGGTTGTGCGCAGGACTGCGGCCCACTGGGATGGAGGTTCAATTCCAGCAGTGGGACTGGGCCTCCTACTCCCACCACGGAGAGCAGTGATAACCAAAAAACAAACAAAAAAAAAAAACCTAAGTCCAAATTCCATTAGGCTCAGTCCAGATAGTTCCATTTAGGGCAAGTGGGATGGGCAAGATCAAGAACTTTCGGGCATTAACTCCAAGGCTATCTTACACCATGAGTTAAAACTAAGAGCAGCCACTGAAACTACGTGACTTTAGGTTCGTGCCTCCTCCAGCCTGTTTTCCCATTTTCACAATACCATTCTCAGGTGAGGTGATGATGTCCTGCATGGAGCAAACCTCGCAGTGAATCCAACAGCAGTCTATTCACTGCTACTTCCTCCGTGCCCAGTGCAAACCCCAGCACACCCTAGTCACTCCAAACTTTGCTGAATGAAGCAGTGGCTCAAGCGAAAGCCAGTCTCAGAGTTTAATCCAAATCCCACCTCTAAGTAGGTGCCAGCCTTCCTGGAGAGAGGATGGCCTGGTCAATGACCAAGGAAGAGGCTACTCATCTGCTTCATGTAAGACAGATACAGCCTCTAGCGGAGGCCCTGCCTTGAGGATGTTTCACCACCTCCCAATACTTTTTTACTCATTTCACCCCCAAAAGATTGGCACTTGCCACAGGGGAGTCCATTGTCTCTGTCTTCATTTTAAGAAGCAATCTTCATTTTTTCGAAGCAAAAGACACTCGCATAAAATGACATCTCAGACACTCCTGGGAGTGTCAATTTCTCACAGCTTAGGCCTTATGCTACCAAGGTACCTTGCACTCTGAAAGATAACACATATTAAAGAAATCTATTACCCAGACAGGTAAAGTAGGAGTTGAAGACAATTCCACAATCCCTAATTCTGAAAACTAGAAGATGGGCTGCACTGATTTTAGAGCGGGGCCAGAAACATGCTCAGAATCCCAGGCGCGGATCCCTAGAGCACTCTCTATCGGGGCAAAAGGAGAAACTCACCCCGGCTTCTCAAAAGTAAAAAGAAAAACGTGCACGAGATGCAAATTTCATTTCTCCCCATCAAAAGCAAAAAGACGAAGGGGGGGGCAGGGTAGGGGGAAGAAAGACAGGTTTACAAAATGCTAGCGGATCTTTAAGATGAATTTAAATTTCTCCTTTCTGGGTGGAAAGAGAGGGCATTTCTTCCCTGACCTTTGAGTTTTCAAGGATAATGGGAAAGGGGAAACGGAGAACGAGGGAAACGAAACGAAGAGAGGCAGTCGGGAGATGTTCGTTCTATTTTTAACGCCTCGCCCACGGTTTAGAGTAAAGGAACACTCTGATCCGGTACTCCCACCCCTATCACCTTCTGCTAAACCCAAGAATCCGAACCTGCACACGTAAATGGCAATGCCTCTCCATTTGGGGGGGACTGGCTCTCAATACTCTGCAGAACCTCGCTCGGACTAGCCAACCCCTCCACGCAGCCTCTTTCTGGGCAGCGCCTGTGTGGTTCCGAGCAGCAAAGGGCCTTGAGCTGCCTGCAGGGATCCAGAGAGCCACACCTGCCTTTCCGACCAGCGGCAGCGCCCCCTGGGCAGGGCGCGCTCCGGCCACACCGCTGGGCACCCGGGAGGGAGCCAAGGGCCCCCTACGCGAGACACTGTCGCGAACACGCCACGCTTTGCCCACAGGCTGCGACGCGCCGGGCACTCCCGCCCCACTCGCGGGGTACCTGTGTGCCGCGCACACCCACCCGCGGTACCCGAGAGGCCCCTCGCGCCCGGGTCTCCTCGCCGCCACGCACCCCTAAACGCAAAGGGCACGGCGACTGGTCTCTTTCCCCATCTGACTGTTGCCGCCTCGCCCCGGTTCTGGCTCCTGCCTGCCTCCGTGAGCATCTACGCCCGTCACTCGGCGCCGCGGGGTGAGAAAACCACAGGGCGCTCCAGACCAGGGCTGAGCGCCGCCGACGGCCCCTCCCGCCCCGGGACAGCCGGCCCCGCCGGCACTCACTCTTGAGCGCGGTGATGAGCGTCTTCCCGTCCTTAATGAGCTCCTTGATAAATTTGTTGGTCTTGTCCAGCTCCGCTTCGTGCGACTTCAGCGTCTCTCGGAAGTGTGGGCTGTCGAGGCAGCAATCGCTGAACTCCAGCGCCGGGAGCCCCATGGTGCCCGCGGCACCCAGTCGGGGGGCGCGCCTCCCCCGGGCACGGGCGGACTGTCGTGGGGAGCACGCACGCGGCGGGCACTCGGCCGGCACCCCCGACGGACGCCGGCTCTACAGGTGTGGCGCTACTCGCTCTCCGCGCGAGGCTCGCCGGCGCGCGCGACTCCCCAAAGAAGCCCGGATCCGGCGGTGGGCGGCTGCTCTCTGGCGCGCAACTGAATGGTGGGCGAGGAAGAGCCGCGGCCGCGGACTCCGAGCGGCGCCGGGAAGCGAGCGAGCGATCGGGCGAGCGAGAGTGAACACCGCCTCCCCGCCTCCTTGGCTGGCTCCAGCGCTAGCAGGCTCGAGCGCCCTCTCACAGCAGCCTCTGCCGCCCCGCCGGCGTCCGGGCCGCTCGAACCTGCTAGCGATGACCTAATCCTGCTCAACCAATCAGCGCGTCTCCTCCAGACCGACCCCCCGGCAGCTCCTGGACCCCCGTCCCTTCCGCGGGTTTGGACCAATCATCGGAGACTGGAGGCGGGGCCTAAGGCGGGGGCGGGGCCCACGCCACCGCCTAGGTCCGCAACATAAGCTCCGCCCTTTCCCGCCCGCCGGTTGTTGCAGACGGTAAGCCTATGGGGTGAGCTGGGCTGTGCTAGGGTTCCAGCCACCCTGGACCTTTCCCTGCTTGTAGGGGTCTGGATTCGAGGCTGGAGTGATGCGTCTGTTGGTCTGGGAGCGGAGGAATACAGATGTGCCGAAATTTCAGGAAAAATTGGCTGTCGTTCCCCCCCTCTGCCCTCCTAGGACTGTTGGGCAACCGAGCTTGCCCTGAAATTACAGCCCACTGCCCCCGGGACAACACCGAGTGCACCAAGCAACCTTGTCGCCTCTAGACCCCGCTTGTTCTTCATTCATACAGAAAATATTTGCATGTTAAAATTTCCAGCGCTGCTTCCCTGCAGTCTTCCCGCCCCCTTGAGCCCGCCCCCTTCCTGGCCACTCCTGCTCAAAACCTGCCCACGGCTGCCCGACCTCAGAATCTAGCATCCTTAGGAGATTTTCACCTGCCTGCCTGTTATTTTCCTTTGCGGTCCCTGCACAATTCTACATACTTGTGGGCACCGCTTGCCTGTCGCTTCACTGTGAGCTTCACTGGAGAACAGACCACCAGGTTTCTTAGTCACGGCTACATACTCAAAACCTACAACAGTGTCCGGAATTTACTGAAAAATTAAGCCCGTACCAAGCCGTGTGAGGATTAATAAACATTTTGAACATAAATGAATGAGTCTTTCCGGATGGCCCCTCACCTCTTGTCACTCCCCCCCCCCAATATGTTGGACTCTGTTGGGCCCCAGGACTCAATTCAAACAGCTTGTCTGGCTGGGTGCCATAAAATGTGTTGTGCTGCATTGTAATCTCCTGAAGAGTAGGCACTCTCTGAATAAAATGCTTTTCTGTCCAGAAACTAGCAGTCCTCCTTTAGTTAGGTGTGCCTTGCTTTGTTTTAAGTAGACCTGCTATGTGCACGCACGAAGTTCTCTGTTAGTTATACAACGATAAATAACACAGAAGGAATTTAACTGCCACTGGTCGATAGGAGGGAGAAGCAGAATCAAACAAGCAGTCAGAAGGCCCCACAACAAGGCTTAGAATCAGGGAGGAGCTGAGTGCTTCCCAACGGGAGAGGTCAGAGGGCATGCCAGCCTTTGGTTAAGAAATGGCCTATTTGTGAACGAATGAATATGCTCTGTTTAGCACTTGTCGCTATACATCTAAGGAGCCTCGATGGCACAAACAGTTAAATGTTGGGGTGCTGAAGGAAACTCACCAGGAACTCTACAGGAGAAAGATCTGGCAACCAGCTTCCATGAACATTATAACCAAGAAAACACGACCTGTCAGCTCTACTCCCACCCAGGGTCACTATGAGTTGCAATCAACTCAGTGGATCCTAAGAACAACACCTACACATCTGGGATCCACAGCAGTCTAAACAGCCATCTGATCGATAATTACAACTTAGAAAGGGATCTGGAATGGAAACTCCACGCAGTAGGTTCACAATGTATCCTGTTTAATGCTGCATCGGAACCACCTATACACAGGAATTGGAGTTAAATATCAATACATTTTTTAAGTATACCAAAATGTAATGGTTTAAAATCTCCTGAGAGAGAAAAACATCAGATGGCTCCACAGGTGAACTCTCCAGGCATTTTAGAAGAGTTAGCACCAATCCTTTTGAATCTCTCCCAAAAAATAGAGGAGGGAAGACTTCCTGACTCATTCTACTAGGGGGTACCTCCCCAAAAGTGGGGAAAAAAACTCCCGCTGAGTGGAGCATTTGTAATATTTATTTTTCCTGCTAGGCTCAAGCAACTCACTCTGAGTTAGTTTAGTGTACCCAGTGGGAAGGTTCTTTCTGAAGGTCACATTGAATTTTTTTTGTAAAAGCAGTTTCGCTCAAACCTAGTTTGTTGTGATGGCCAATTTCAGAGAACAGTGGGTAGCTATGAAATTTTGTTTTCTTGTCTTGTATGAGCCCTCAATAAAATGTTTTTTTTTTAAAGAAATTTTGTTTTCTGCTCAGGAAAAATGCCACAGAAACTGTTGTGATATTGAACACAACTTACAAGGACAGCGCTATGGGAAAAACTCAAGTGAACAAGTGGATTTCTCGTTTCATAAAAGATAAAATGTCGATTGAGTGCAAACCTCATTCTGGAGATCCATCAGCTTCCTGAATGACTGCAAATGGCAGACAGATTACTGGTTTTGCCACCACGACGATTCACCTGCTCCCGCAGACATCTCAGTGCATCAGCTTTGAGCAAAAAACAGTATACCTCTTATGCCTGGAGCACCTTACTCACCTGACCTTGTCCGTGCAACTTCTTTTTGTTTCCATGAATGAAGAGGGCCATGAAAGGGCAGCGATTTGACAATGTAGAAGTGAAGAAAAAAATGAGGAGGTGCTGTCAGTCATCCAAATAGATGAGTTTGAAAATAGGTTTTCAAGAATGGAATTGCAG
>PVJH01008125.1:0-77515 GCA_004026705.1 Nesogale talazaci | reverse complement strand
CTTGAACCACTGACCTGGTGGTTAGCAGCACAATGCCTAACCCATCAAACTCTTTAAATAAAAGATATCTAATGCTTTTCTTTCACGCAAATGCACCTCTATTTGTAAACAATATGAATGTATAGATAGAAAACCTTCAAGACTCCCCAGCAAAGTGACTAGCACTAATAAATGAATTCAGCATAGTTTCAGGGCAAGAGATCAATGCACAAATATCAAGTGTGCTAAAATATACCAAAAATGGAAAAAAGTACAAAAAATAGTTTCACTTACCATAGCAACTAAAAGAATAAAATATTTAGGAGCAAGTTTAAACAAGGAGGTGAAATACTTATCCACTATAAAACATTGCTGGGGAAAAAAAAAACATTGCTGGAAAAAAATGAATAAAATAAACAGAAAGACATTAATGTTTATGCATTGAAAGAATTATTATTGGTAAGATAGCACTACCCCCCAAAGTGATCTTCAGATTTAATACAATACCTATCCAAATTTCAATAGCTTCTTTTCCAGAAGTGGAAAAGCTAATCCTTACATTGATATAGAATTGCAAAAGGTCCCCAATAGCCAAAGCAAAATAGGAAGGCACATACTTCCTGATTTTAAAATAGTGTATAAAGTTACAGTGATTAAAGCAGTGTGATACTGGAATTTCTTACTCATTGCCACAAATTTGATTCTGATTCATAGCAACTCTATAAGACATGGTAGAACTACCCCTTTGGATATCTGAGATTTTTTCTTCCCTGTGGCATCACTGCCCTGATGGGAGTAGGAAGCTCAGCCTTGCTCCTGGAGAGCTGCTGCTGGATTTGAACTGTCAACCCTGTGAGCTGCAGTCCTGCACACAACCACTAGGCTACTGGGGCTCAGCCAAAAGCCGAGATTTTTACAGGAGCAGATTGCCTCATCTTTCTCCTACAGAATGACTGGTAGATTTAAATAGCTGACCTTGTGGTTAGCAACTTAATGTGGAACCCATCATGCCTCCATTGCTCTTTTGATATTAA
Source organism: Nesogale talazaci (assembly GCA_004026705.1). Classification (NCBI taxonomy): domain Eukaryota; kingdom Metazoa; phylum Chordata; class Mammalia; order Afrosoricida; family Tenrecidae; genus Nesogale; species Nesogale talazaci. The sequence continues at coordinate 76,502 of PVJH01008125.1, read as the reverse complement.
TATGACAGACATCTCAGGGGGTAAGTAAAAAAGAACTGCTGCAAAGAAATCTTTACTAAATGAAAATGTCAAAATGGAAGGCTATTGCTTCTTGATATATCCTCTAGGTCGGTCTATACACTTCTGAAGGCAGTGTTTTCCATCTCTCTAGCACTTCCCTAAAGAATTCCGTCCTTTTCTATTGAAACTACATCCAAATAGTAGTTTGGGACATTCTCAAGGAATTCCCATCGTGTTCTTTTTCAGTGTTCCTAGAGTTTAGAGAACAAAAGAAGTCTGAAGGAGTAAAATCAGGTTGTGAGGTAGATCAGGAAAGTTTTCTCAACGAAATTTTCATTGGACAGTCTTTGCTAGCCTCAAAGAATGAGCGGGTGCATTTTCATGTCAGAAATCAATTCCTTGGTCCAACTTTCCAGGCCTGTTTTCTCTCTAGTGCAGTTTCAAGCCCCCATCAAGAAACTCTAATCAAGATGACACCTTTAAGATCTTCAAATGTAGCCACGATACGTTCTGAGGTGACCTTTCATCTGGGTATTTAATTAGCCTAGCAGATCCCCCTCAGAAGCTACTGTCTTTTTTTTTTTCCTTCTTCAGGCATCAGAATGAAACCAAAAAAACAATTGTACTACTTAGAAAACTTATCTGCAACCATCCATTAATGGCAGATGAGTTAAAATACATTACTTCTCTGAATAAGCTCATGTATTCATAACCTGTATGAACTGAATCCTACCAGAAGGATTTTTATTCCTTATACCAGTGCATATATCAGTCTATATACCAAAGGAAAGAGAATTCAGAAGTAAAACCAAACATCTAGTCTTTGGTTTTCCACAAAAGTGTCAAGTCCACTCAACTGGGAGAGAATCTTATCTTCAACAAGTAATTCTGGGACAACTGGATCTCCACATTAAAAAAAGAAAAGAATCTGGATTTTTACTTTATATCAGATATAAAAAGTAATTCAAAATGGATCAAAGGACTTCATGTAAGAACTAAAAGAAAACAAAAACTTTTAGAAGAAAAGTCAAGAAGGGAACTTCAAAATCTTACTTTTGCAGTAGAGTCACAAATAGGACACCAAAAACAGAAACAGAAAAAGATGCAATTGACCTAGGTCAAAATTTAAATGTTATGCATCACAGGACTTTATAACAAAGTGAGGAGACAGCCTACAGAAACTGTGACAGTCTTCAGGAACCATCAGGATTTATTATCCAGAATATCTAAAGGACTATTACCTAACAACAAAAAGACAAACAGACCACTATGAAAGTGGAAAATGCGTTTGAGGTCAATAAACACATAAAAAAAATAGTCGTTAGTCACTACCAAAAAAACCAGTTCTATGAATAGATTCTCTGGGTTCTCTCATGTGTATCAGAGAAGAACTATGCTTCATAAAATTTTCAATGGCTACATTTTCAGAAATAGAACTTTAAGTCTTTTTCCAAGGTACCTAGGGGCAGATCCCCAGGCCCTCAGTTAGCAGCCAAGAGCATCAAATTGTTGCGCCACCCAGGGGTTCCCACTAGCCCTTAGTAAAATGTAAATCAAGCCATGATGAGTCACTGCCTTCTGTCCCTGAGGATGGCTAGTATTAGAAAAGGAGAAAACACTAAGTATTGATGGACTGTGGAGAAATTGGAATCCTCATCAATTGCTAGTTGGAATGTAAGATTATGCAGGAACTCTGGGAAACACTTTGGCAGTTTCATAAAAAGTTAAACAGACATGTCATATGATACAGGATTTCCTCACCTTGTTAAATATCCCAAAACGACTTGTATTGATACCTGTAATGTGGGTTGATACATTATTCACAGTAACCCAAAAGTAAAAATAACCCAAGTGTTCATCCACAGATGAGTGGAGAAGAGGCCTGTTGGAGCAGGTTACACTTTGGACTGCTAATCACATGGTCATCAGTTCAAAACCACCAACTGGTATATGAACTTTTCCAGTCCCAAAAAGATTTATAGTCTCAGAAACATATAGGTGCTTTTCTGCCCTGTTTCATAGGATTGCTGTGAGTCCAAATTGACTTGATGTAGTGGTTTTTTTTAGTTATGCACATAAAATGGAATATTAATTAGCCATTAAAAAAAAACTAAATTCTGATACATGCTCTGACCTGGATAAGCCTTCAAAAGCTTACACTAAGTGAAATAAGCCAGAAATCTTTTCATCACCTTATATCACCAAAATATATAAATAGTATATTATCACCTTATATCTAGAATAGGAAAGTGTGCAAAGATAAAGCTATATTTGTGGTTAACTGTGGGAGGGGAAAAAAGAGGATTATTATTTATTGGTACTGTTTCTGTTTATGGTTTTTGAAAATGGCAGTGATGATAGTCATACAACATGGCAAATATAACTAATATCACTGAATTGTACACTTAAAAGAGGAACCCTGGCAGTGTAGTGGTTATGAATTGGGTTAGTAACTGCAAGGTCAGCAGTTTGAAACCACCAGCTCCTTGAGAGAAAGACCAGATGTTCTACTCCCAAAAATAGTCTCAGAAACTCACTTGGGCAGTTCTACCTTGTCCTACAGGGTCACAATGAGTCAGAATTGTCTCAATGGCAGTGAGTTTTGTTTATTATATAAAGTGGCTACAATGGTGAATTCTTTATTATACATGTTTTATAATAATAAAAGGCACAAAGTAATCATCTGGTCAATAAGATCCTCTTAGCTATTCTCTCTCTCTCTCTCTCTCTCTTCCTGTGGGTTCAGGGAGCCTCCATATAGTCTCTCCAAACAGGCTACTTTGGGCTTCTCTCAGCATGGCTGTCTCAGGGCTTCAACATGAAGCTCCCAGCTCCCAGGGGAAAGACTGCATCACCTTTGATGACAGGCCTTGGAAGCCACACAGAGTCACTTCCACCACCGTTATTGATTGCAACAAGCCACGCATCTCCCCAAATTCAAGGACTTGGCATTAGAGTGGCACTAGCTCTAGAGAACGGAGGAAGGAGAATAGGAGATACTGTTGTCGCCATCTTTGAAAATCATAAAACCCACCACATTTGGCCTGGCACATGATCAAGTAGTCAATAAAAGTGGAATGAATTGGGAGGCCTGGCTCGGGGTGGGGATTGGTGGGAGATAAGTCCCACACTTTTTTAATCCATTGAGTAAAAGTTTATAGAATGGCACATATGTAGGATTATTCATAATGTTAATACCACTTGGGAAACAACTTGTTTTGGGTTGTTTTTTTTTTTTTTTTTGGCAGTGGGAGTGGGAGGCTCAGCCTTGCTCCTGGAGAGCTGCTGCTGGATTTGAACCACCAGCCTTGGAGGCCGCAGTCCTGCACACAACCACTACGCCACCGGTGCTCAGCCGTTGGGAAACAATTTGTATAAGGAATGCTTTCAACGTATTTAATCCCTACAAGAGAAACCTGGTACAATGCTACTCCTCACATTTCAGATGAGGACGTGAAGCCCAGTATTGTAACTTGAACCATGTCACCTAGTTAGTAAGTTTGTGTCATGAAAGAAATAAACAAATGACTTACGATGGCTGTTCACAAGTAGAATAAGCAAATAAGTGGATGACATATACATTTCTTTTGAGGGGGGGGCATCACTGCCCTCTGGTGGTCGTTGGAGCTAACCAGCATTGCTCCTGAGAGCAGCCACTAGATTTGAATATATATTTCTTATAAACTGGATCTAGACCCTCCACAGAAGGCGTCCCTCTCTTTGAGCAGTAGGGGAATGCGTAATCATATTGAGGACCGAAAGCAGCAGATGGAAGTTTCCCAGGTCTCCCTCTCCCTAGGAAACAAGCTCTAAGGAGGTGGGCACTTCTTGAGGTTCAGCGATGCAGCCTGTGGTACTTCGAAGGTTCTCAACACTAACTGCAGGGACTCATCCCATAAGGAGAGCACCGTAACTCATGGGACAACATAGGTTATAGTCAAACATGATAACAGAAGGGAAAAAAAAAACCACAATGAAGAAAGAACCAGGTATCACTTACATATGAAATATAGACATAATTAGGCAAAGTAATTTGGCCTGAATTCTTTGGCGGGGGATGGGGGGTGGGGGTGGGCGGGCATCACTGCCTTGGTGGGAGTAGGAGGCCCAGTCTGCTCCTGGAAAGCTGCTGCTGGATTTGAACCTCCAACCCAGTGAGCTGCAGTCCCTCACACAACCACTACGCCACCTGAGCTCAGTCCCAGCCTGAATTCTTTTGCAGAAGGTCTTAATTCCTTCAAACTAGTCAATCGGTGAAAAAATAAATAAAAAGTCAGAGCATTTATGGCATCAACTGTCCAATTAGTGTTACCTGAGTCATACTTACAATTACCTCCTGAGCATAGACCCGGTGCTGTTGTCTTTGGGCACCACCAAATCAAAATGCAAGTCTTATTGACAAAGTACACCTCCCTGTAGGGTCAGATCACCAGATATCTCTTCTGGAGCCATTCAGCAGATCCCAAACTCCCAACCTTCTGGTTAGCAGCCAACCCCTTTAACAACGTGAGGCCTGGCAAAACAATGCCACAAGAATCATCTCTGAGCCCACAAACTCTGCTCACTCATTGGTTCTTGCACACAAGTCTGAGCACCAGCTGGTCAAGGATGACATGCTTTCCTTCCTCATATCACCGAAAAGTTCATATATAACTAATTTCATCACAGCACATGAGACTTAGATGATGACATCAACCCAGACTGTTTGCCATTCCTCCAGCTGGCCTTCCCTGGGGTGATTTCATCCTCAGTGGCTTTCCCTGCTGCCCAAGCTGACATTCTGCAGTGTTAGCAGTAAGCGTGCTTGCTTTCTAAGAATCTCTGCAGAATTCCAGGCAGAATTCCAGAGGTGAAGTCGCCCAACTAAACACATAAAACGCTGGAGAGGAGTTGTTCCTCTTTCAAATGGATCAGCAAGGTGCGGTTCATGCCAAAAAGGCAGAAGCACTCATGGCGCACCTGACAAGTCCTCAACCTCTTTAGAATTAGTGCCCTTGGCCACTACATTTCATGACTTTGTAAATTTTAGAAACACTTATTCGTTCTTTTTGATGGTTGCTACTATGTTTCTTTAGTAATGACTTCTCCTTCCTGTTAGTACTAGCTTTGATACCAGTTTTCCTTTATTCCAAGTAATGACTTTTACTCGATGGTAATGAATGTTTAGGTATTTGGGGATCTTGCCTGTGATGATGTGTGTGTACATTTGTCAAAGCTCATAGATGCATTTTACAATATGCAAATTAAATCTCCATAAAGTCAATTTAAGAAAAGCTAGGATGCTGTTGCTGGGTGTCATGGAATCAGTTTATAGTGAAGCTATAGGGCAGGGAACTGCCCATGAAATTGTCATAGTCGTAACTTTTTTTTTTTTTTTTTTTGGCATCACTGCCCTGGTGGTGGGAATAGGAGGCCCAGCCTTTGCTCCTGGGAGCCGGAATCGAACCTCCATCCCAGTGGGCCACAGTCCCGCGCACAACCACTACGCCACCAGGGCTCAGCCCTCATAGTCGTAACTTTTACAAAGCAGATTTCCATCTTGTTCTCCTTAGAAACCACTCAATGGGTTTGAATTGTCCACCTTTAGATTAGCCTTCCAGTGCTTAACTGTTGCAACTCCGGGTCTTCGGGATGGTGGTGCTAGTGATGGCATTTATTAAGCTTTAGATGCATATTGGGATCTATCCTAAGCTTGTTACTGCATTTCCTCAGTTCATCTTTCCTGCCACCCTTGGAACTAGCCATGGCTACTCTCTCAATTTCATTGAGGAAACTGAAGCTGAGAGAAGTCTAGTGCCTAAATTCCCCTGCTTAGTATGGAGTTCGGCTTAGAACTCAACTCTATCTCTCTTAAATAACTCTCTCTCTCTCTCAAAGAAGACATTTCATATATCTAAAAGATTAATAAACAATGATCTCTGTGGCAGTCATGTGCTTTTGTTAATTTTATGATTGAAATGTAGGGGTGGAGTCTAGCCTGTTAATCAGGAGATAGCCATTGAATAGCCAATGAGGTCTCTATGTGGGCATGGCTTTCTCCTTTCTTCCCAGATTTCTGGGAAATCTTGCGATATTTCCCTCGTGAAGATGAGAAGCTATCTTCCCCAGTTGTTGGGAGTTAGTCTCAGAGGCGATGAGTGCCGGAAAGACAATATGGCAGCGTCTGAGAAGCTGGAGGAGCCGGCAGAGAGACCACACGGCTTGGCCCTGATGGAGCCAGACCTCTGAAGCTGGAGCAGCATGCTGTTGTTGGACCCTGAGCCCTGGAAGCGAGGGGCCATGGGGAGACCCCTGCCAGTGCCAGAATTCTGCACCCACTGACCTGTGACTTCATGAGTTGGAAGGAGACTTTGTAGACTGATTTCGGGCATATGGGTTAATATCACACTTATGACTTTGCACTGGATGCCTTCTTAGTGTCACATTCCTTTTGTATAGAAACACTTTCCTTATATCTATAGGCGTGTCTTTGAAATTTGTTCCTCTAGTCTACCCGAACTAACACAATCACCCAACACCTAAAAATGACAAAAGGTCACACATGAATAAGAGAGGAGATAACTTGTTCTGAGAAGTATGTTCTATTTTTCAAGGTCCTTGGTCTGTCCCAAATGTATTGATAATTACACAAGGCCCTTATTAAACTCATGTTATTTATAATAAAAAACTCTTCTTTATATGCTTGAACTGTCTTAATGTTGTCTTACTTCTTTGTATTCTAATATCCATTGCAATGATTACACAGAAACTCACAGACAAAATTCATGATTAAAGTGTTTATTAAGGAAGTTAACATGTTGTAAGGCCAATTAGAAATGCTCAGAGTAGATGTTTTTCAGGACCTGTAACAAAATCTCATGTCTCCTAATAGATGCCCAAAGGGGCATATGACTCTGTTGTAAGCCTCAATCAGTTCAGCTCAAACTTCATGGGTCAGCAGATCCAGTGTCCTGAATTAAGTGCCCAGAGGCACCCACTCCAGCAAGCCTTAACTCAAAGACATTTAGCTCCACTTCCATGGGTCAGCAACTTCCCCAATTAAGTGCCCCGAGGCACCCTACTCCACAAGTCAGTCTCCTGCACAAAAGCATTCAGCTCTGCTTGCTCTGTGAGTTGGGAAATCCATCTTTCTGTTCCATGCTTCGACTCCTGGCTCCATTGTTGCTGTTCTGAAGGGAGAGCTGTACAGGAGGTTCGCTGTCCAGGGATCTCAGGTCTAGAGGACACCTGACACTCCTGGATTTTGCTGGTAAAAAGATTCCTGCTCTTGCTTCTCAGAGGGTTCATTTTAGACACAGAAGGATAGCACTCTAGGGAATCCTATTTGCAATTACTCACAAATGAACCCTATCGGTATCTTTCCCCCACGTTCTTCCAGACTCATGCAGGGAAAGGTCATTTGGTGGCAGTGAAGAAACTTCGATGAGGTGAACACGTTAAATCATTCACTGCCCCTGCAATGACTTCCACGAGCCACAGCACCCAGGCCAGAGTACTCACTACCCAATTGCTCATCATAGATATTGGGGTAAGCATGTGAGTGGGATTTTCTTTCATTCAAAGACAAACATAGCCCTAACTGACATAATGTCACTTTCTCCTGATTTGACATCATCTGCATTGATTTGTAGTTCTTATGTAGTTTCCAAATTGGAAAACTATAAATTTTAAGAAGAGTTTCCTATGTATTTAGAGCAAAGATAATGCTTGCATTTACAAGAACAGGAATGCTGTGAAGAAATGGCATGGTTCATTTATAAAAGTCTACTTTCTCAAAAACTGAAATGAAACCAGAAGACTCTTCAAGAGAGTCACACTAGAGAGTCAGGATCATTTAGTCAAATAAAATGGTCTATTTTAAAATATCTATTGGTGGATAAATGCTTTACTGAAATGCTTCAATAAAGTAGTCAAAACTCAGAGTCCTTGCCTCTCCCTCTTACTCAGGAACTTCTAGTGCTCAGGCTTCTTCTGCACAGGCTTCAAAACCCACATCAGCACATTCGCAGCTCTGAGAAGCCCAGTAGTAAGTTATCCTGTGATACTTTGCTTAACTGAGTATCTCTCATACTCCCTTGAGCACAGGGTCTGGTTTTTCAAACATTGGACCCCAAGTCGTGCTTTATGAAACACATTCAGGAAGTGAAAAATATCTTAGACAACAAGAACAAGACAATAGAGTTTAGTTAACTACAGGAAAAGGGGCCACTTCTAGTTTTCTTGGTCATCAGTCTATTGGAAAGTTTGCTGTGAGAAATTAACACACTTTCCAAGGCAACTGGAAAACCATCCAACTTCAAATCCTTTTTAGCAAATGGTTTTTGTTCCATGGAAATTCATATTCATGAACATAGCCTTCATCCGAGTTGACATTGTGGTTTTCTAGTAGGTGACAATGCTGAGTGAAGGCCGCAGGATGAGGGTGGAGGATGAGAGAGTTTCAATAGAGAAATAATGCTACTATCTCTTCATCTATGAGAAGCCAGGGCCAATCATCAGCACTAAACCAAGCTATCATTCTTCTACACAGGGCAAAGGGGAGATCATGTCTGCTGGGATAGAAAAAAACATGGAATTTTTTTTTTTAATTTGCTTCTTCATTTCCCTTTGCAGTTGTTTTCTTTAATTTCCCATTGCTATGGTGGTTACACATTGTGCTACTAACCACAAGGTCGACAGTTCAAAACCACCAGCTGCTCCTTGGGAGAAAGACAAGCCTTTCTACTTCTGTTAAAGAGCTAAGCGCAGTTCTGCCTTGTCCTACAGCATAGTTGTGCACCAGAGCTGGCTCAATGGCAGTAAGCTTGAGGGTCTGGATGGTCATAAAGATGGATTGACCGGGCTGAGCCCCGGAGGTGTAAGTGGTTAAGTGCGGGACTGTGGCCCGCGGGCTTGGCGGTTCAAATCCAGTGGCGGCTCTCAGGAGCAGCGCTGGGTAGCGCCCACGACCACCAGAGGGCAGTGATTGCCCCTCCCCTAAAAAAAAAGGATGGATTGACACTGTGACTACAACAATGGTTTCCAACATAACAATTGTGAGAATGGCAAGAACAGGGTATTTTCTTTCTGTTGTCCACAGAGTTGCTAGAACTTAGACTCCATAGCACCTAACAAAAGCAACACCTTTCTCTTGAAGGACAGGACCCCTGGTGGAGCAGTGGGTAAAGCAGCTAACTGATCAGCTGAAGGTTGGCGGTTTGAACACACCATCTACTCCTGGGGAAGAAGCGATGGCAGTCTGCTTTTGTAAAGATTTCCAACCCTAAAGACACTGCGGGGGCAGTTCTACTCTAAGCTGTCAGGTGATTATGAGTTAGAGTTAACCTAACTGCAACAGGTTGTGTAGTTCTATTACCCAGCATTCATGTACAGACAAGTTTGATTCAAAATCCAATAGTTATCATATTTTCAAAGTAAAGTATTCCATCACTAAAATTCCAACATATTCCAAAATCTTAAACTAGATGGGGTTTTTTGGGAAGTTGTTTTGCCTGAAAAGTAGCAATGTGAATGACTTCCTCTGTGTTCTGCCCAGTGCTAATGTGATGAGCTGGCCTGGTCCAAATAGAAGTTCCTTCTGATTCAGGGGGCAAAACAATGGCAATGTAAAGGATGGTTCAGGAAGAGGAACTTGTTCTTTTTAAAAGAGTACATTTTATTTGGTGGTTAATCCAAATTAATTTTCTACAGTTTAAAAATATTAGTGCATTTCCTTTTTGACAATTTAAATATAGTATTTGGGATCTTTTTGTTTTTGTAAAATTAAATTTTAGGACTCTTATTTCCCTTCAAGTTTGCTTATTTTTTAATGTAAAATTTTAGAAAAAGCTCCTTGATTCCAAAGAAGTAGTGTTCCTTGTTCCCTGATGCATTTTGTGTGTCCTATAGAGTGTCAAGGCAGAGAGAAGAGGCCTTCTACTCCTATCAAGAGGGACAGTCTCAGAAACCCACAGAGCAGCTCTGCCCTGTCCTATAGGCCACTATGAATCGACATCAACTTGAGGGCAGTGAGGTTTCTGTGTATAGAGTGTGGAGGAATGAACAGTAGACTTTGAATATATTTTGGCAGACTTACTCAGCAATTAGCTTATTCTGTCTACAAAGGGCTTTTAGGCTTTGTGGACCATACTGTCTCTGTTGCAACTACTCAATTCTATTTTGTAACACAAAACCAGCCAAAGACAAGATGTAAACAAAAGGGTGTGCTGATTGTGTTCCAGTAAAACATTATTTATTAGTGACCACTGAAATGTGAATTTGACATATTTGTTGTGCATCATAAAAGGTTCTCCTAAGTATTTTAATTTTGAAAAATAATTTGATCAACAATCCTTAGTTTGTGGCATACAAAAACAGGAGACAGGCCAGACTGGACCCACATGCATAGTTTGCCAGCCAAATGAAAGAATGAAACAATAATACCAAGCAAGACTCGGAAGATCAGGACTACAGGTCCCAAACATCCCTCAGTTACTGAGCATATATGACCCCCAGAAGCCAGCTTAAGACACCAGAATAACTTCCTTTTCCTCTGGTAAATTAGGGAAAGCAACTCAAATCTATTGCCAGTGAAATAGATGTGAATTATAAATGACAGGGAGGCTATATCTCACAGCTTTAAAAGGACCAAATAACATACCAATGAGTATCAGAAAGAAAAAAAGCACCGGTAGCACAGTGCCTAGTTACTATCCAAAAGGTTGGTGGTTCCCGCCCAACAGTGTGCTTGCTCCATGAGAGAAAGATAGGGCCTTTTATTTACATAAAGATTTACATCCTTGCTTCAAGACTAGCTAAAGGCCCTGTGGACTTCTTTTCAAAAGCATCCCGCTTCAATAAATTCATTCTTTCTGTTCAAACCTTTAAAAAAAGAAAGAAAGAAAATGATTCCTTGGGCAGTTTCACCCTGTGCTTTGGAGTCTCTCTGTGTTGGGATCAACTCACTGGTGGTGATTTTAGTTCGCTTTATGTACAAAAGAAAAAAACAGTAGATGTTGCTGCGAAGCTGATGTACAAGATTCCATTTTCTGCTGTTTCAGTCAAACAGAGATGAGAAAAAACAGGAGTCCCACTGAACACCAAAAGATCATCTCTGAACTGGGCTATTCATGAAATCACAGAATCATGGAACTTTAGAGATAAATGAAACCATGGAAAAAATACAGCTCAATCATACTGTGTCGCAAAGGCAAGGAAGCTGAACACCAGAGAAGAAAGACATTTCCCTGGGTCACTTATTTTCACAAAGGCACTCACCTGAGAAAAGGTAGCTCTCAAACATGAGTAGAAAACAAGGAAGGGTAATTAAAACAGCATAGGAGATGAAGCTCGTGGTTCAACTATTGGTTTTTGTTTTGTTTTGTTTTGTTTGGGGGGGGGGCATCACTGCCCTCTGATGGGAGGGCCTTACTCCTGGAGAGCTGCTGCTGGATTTGAACCGCCAACCCAGTGGGCTGCAGTCCCACACTCAACCACTATACCACCGGGGTTCAACCCCCAACTATTGGTTTTGACAACATTTTTTTGGATTTTACACTCACTAGTCAATGGAGTCTCGATGTCTTTAAAATAAGGGCAGCAACACACACATCCCATAGTTAAAGAACAAGTCAATAATGGGCTGAGCTCCGGTGGCATAGTGGTTGTGTGTGGGACTTTGGCCCATAGGGTTGGCAGTTCGAATCCAGCAGCAGCTCTCCAGGAGCAAAGCTGGGTCTCCTACTCCTATGAGGGGGCAGTGACTCACACACACACACACAGACAAAAGAACAAGTCAATGTACACAGTATATGATTATGGAAGTAATCAATGCTTAGTAAATGACCACTTGTATTACTACTAAATGAACTTTTAAAAATATCTCAAAGTTTACCATAGCTTTTTTAAAAAATTAAAAGTATTGTTTTTAAACTGAGCTAGAAAATGAAACCCCAATATTTGGTGTTCTTACAAAAATATTTTTATCTTAATTAGTTGAAATATCCTATTTATAGACTCCCTGGAATACAAATGTAGTGCTGTTTTTAAACTTGAAATCACAACAAACAAGACTTTCACATTAGGATGGAGTTTGGTTGACACTACGAAAGCATGCTTGTCACTGAAATACCCCAAAGTCTATGGAGAAATCCTAGCCCCAGTAGACTTTTATTCTAGTTTTATATCTGAAAATAATTTGGTGAAGATTGGGAATGTAGCATTTAAAAGGCTAAGTTAGAATGTTCCTGATCATCTGTTTAAAAGTAAGATTATGAACAAAGTCTTCAGCAGTAAAGGTGTGAGTTTTAATGGCAGAGGGGAGGTTAGAACCCAGCCCTCTCCCAATCACTGGCTATGTGACCCTGTACAATGTACTTCATCTCTCTAAGCCTCAGGTCTTTTTTTTTTTAATTAAAAATCATTTTATTAGGGGTTCGTACAACATTTTTCCAATACATAAATAAACATACTGTGACAAGAATCCTCGCACGTCCGCTGCCGTCATCATTCTCCAAACAGCCTCAGGTCTTTTAAGTGAGTATAAAATAGGGATAATAATTGTATTTATCTCAGATGGCTACCCTTAAGTGAAAGGGTCCATGCAAAATACAACATATCGGCAACACAGCCAACGTTCAAAATATATTGTAAAGGAGCCCTGATGGTGCTGCTGGGTAAATGTTCAACTGCTCATTGCAGAGTTGGTGGTTCAAACCCACTAGCTGCTCCAGAGACTACGTACAACCTTTAGACACTATAGAGAGTGGCTGTAAGTCAGAATTGATTCCAGGGCAGTGTGTTTCTGTTTGCTTGTTCTAACCAGTTGCTGGAAAATGAGCATAGGTGAATACTATTTTTATCATCTTTTGTTTCCTCGGTTGCTATTAGATAAAACAAAATAATCTCCAGCATACAACCATAAATTGCAAAGAAAGTGCTCATTTGGAGACGAATTGGAAGCAATCATTTCTTGGTGAGCCAGAAGGAAACCAACAGCCTGGGAGGGGGGTTGTTCTTGGAATTGGGAACATAGGCTCAGTTCAGGAGTCTCAAAAAGGAGATTTGCAAGTTTCAGGATATAACTCTTCAGGGGGTTCTGCTGCCCTCTCAATAGAAGCAGTTTCTCCCTCCTTATTGTTCTATATTTTTGTCACCAGATAGTTTTCTCCAGGGGGTCATAACAATTTGAATTTTTAGAAATGTGATTGTCACTAGAATGTAGGCTCCCTGTTTAGAAGGGTGATACTCAGTCAATACAGTTCATGGCATGGCTGTATCCTCAGAGTCTAGAACAGTGCCTATACATTGTAAATTCACTGTGAGCAAATGGGGAGGTTAATGCTTTTGCAAAGGGGAAACACTGGCATGTGATTGGTGCTTCAGGCTTTCCTTGGAAGCATAGATGGAAGGAAAGTAGACTGATCTTGTAGCTGCTAAATGTGGGAAAGGGAAGTAGTGAAATTCATAACCATTTAGACCAAGGACTGAAGTTCTAGTTCACACAGACCAAGAAGAGTTTATAAGAGAAATAACAAATAACTACATGTTATCTGGGAAACTTCAGAAACAAAATTATTAATAAATAAATACAAAAAGGTAAGTCAAAAAGAATTTCTACAAAATCCCAGAAGGCTTTATTAAATTAAAATTTCAAAATGTGAAGCTACGGTTCCTTGACAGACCACCATCTAGGTCTATTTCTCAAAGTGGTGTTTTTATCTCTCTATCCCTTCCCACAAAAGATTCTGCACTCTTTGATGGAGACAGCAATCTTGTCATCCATAGTGGCACAAATCATGTTGGTTTTTGTGTCTTACTTCTTCATGGTCTTTGAATTGGGGGAACAAAAACAAGTTTGAAGGGACAAAGATCAGTGTTGTAGGGTGGACAAGGGAAGTCTTACCAATTAAATTCTTATAGGATAGCACTTGCTACCCTTGAAGAATGAGCAGGTGCATAGTCGTAATGGAAAACAATTCCTGGGAGATAGAAAAAAACAGGAACTGGAAACACAAGGCATCCAGGACAGATGAATACCAGAGGACCAGTGGTGAGAGTGGCAATATCAGGAGGGTAAAAGCTAAGGAAATTGAAGAAATCCTGAGAATGATGGAGTCACTATCAAGAGAAATAATCCATTTCTGATTGGTATCAAAGAGAAAGAAAAAGCAAAAATAACTACAGAGAAAACAGTATGAGAAATCATGGGTAAAATATTCCCCAACATCACAAAGAAGGAGAAAATAACTGCTCAAGAAGCCAAGCAAACTTCAAATAGGATAGACATGAAAAGAAAAACATATGATTATATTGTGGTCAAACTTTTCAATTTCAAGAAAAAGGGAAAAATTCTGAAAGCAACTTGAGACTGAACCCATTTATATGTTGCCTACAACAGATATATCTTTCACTCAAAATCAAAAATAGACAAAAAAATAAAAAGATGGCAAAAAAAAACCCTGCAAGCCAATGACTACCATAAAGACAGGAGTTGCAAAGTTACATTAATCTTTCATAAATTAGACTCCAAGGTAAATAATATAATAAGAAACAGGAATAGGTGCTACATAATAGGTGTTCCATTAATCAATGGAACAATATACTGGAAATATATAACCCTAATGAATGTATACACACCCCACAAAAGACCCTCAAATTCATATTTGTTGTTTCTTATATTTGTAGTTTCCTTCCCACATAAATTGACCCAACTTATTCCATTCCTCCCTTCAAGTTTCTGTTCAAATATATCTTTACTCAGATGCTTCCCCTGCCTTCACTATCCAAAATCTCCTTTCCCTCATTCTGCTTTATTTTCCTCCACAATCCATTTTTGGCGATGTATTTGTGAAGTTTTTGTCTGATTTATTTTCTTCACAACTGAAGGCAAACACACTGCGAGCAGGGTAAGGGACTAGGGACATGTGTTATTTTAGGCAAGGAAGTCTATTATATTCACTGTGATGGCCCTTAAAGTAATGAAAAACACATTTTTTAAATTGTACAAAAATATAAGTTGAATTAATTCATCATCTTGTATTGGTAAGTACCTTCTGCATAATTTTTTTTTTAGGAAAAAATAAGGTGAGTAGCTTTTCTGAGTCTCTTCTACAGAGCTAGAACTGTGGCAATTTAATTCCCAGAATATACAGCCCAAGGACTATTGGACAATCCATATGGATTTCAAATTAGCCTAAAAAGGGACTATTATTCTGAAATTGTAGGCTAAGTCTTATAAGGACCAGAGAATAAGAGAATAAATGGCTCATGCTATAGAAATATCTCACTTTTTATTTAATCATTCTTCTGATCGATGGTATCAGACTAGTGTGTATTTTAGGGCCTTTAGTATTTGATTTCTAAAATATCTCAGGACTTAATCCTTCGAACTACACTATGAAAATTAGAGTACCTCTAAATTTCAACTGCTAGTCCTCCATCTCATTGGAAAGCAGTCCCTTTAACTTTTAGTATTACCAAGCTCAGGTAGAAACAAAAAAATTATATTGAGTAAAGTGACCAGATTTTAAGCGGGACACCATTGACCAGGGTGTGTGTGTGTGTGGGGGGGGGTGTTCTTGATTAAAAATTTGGTCTATAATGGAGCAACAAAAATTTTCATAGAACACAAAAATAATATTATAATATATTTATTTTAATTTTAAAACACTGTGGGACATTACAAAATTGTTAAAAAGTGGGCCATCTGGCCACTTTAATTTTGAGGTATCTTGAACTTGAAATGCAAAGAAATTAGCATTCACCATTCATTCATCCATTTATTCAAGAAATATAAGGGGACTTCAAAAAGTTCATGGAAAGTGGAATTAAAGGATAATGGAGATTGTCCACAAGCTACTTGAATCCCCCTCATTTAAATGAAGTATCTATTTTAAGAATTTACAAGTATGAATTTGAAGGAAAAGGTCTAGACTCAAGAGTTGGGCATCATGAAAACACAGAGAGCCACATTAAACCAAGAAGATGTGTGATATGGCACAAAGGAGGGTCTCACTGGGTACATATTAAAGATAAAAGAGTTAGAAACCAAGGATGGAACCCTTGGTTCCATCCCGAAACTCATCGCTAAAAGTTGGGTCAAAGAGAAAGAAAAAGAGTGGTTTGAAAGATGGAGGCCTGGAAGTCAGTATGGGTGAGGGGGCGGTGACAGGTTCAAATCCTGGCCTTTCTTGCTGACTTTCCAGTGCACGCAACATCTCCAGTCATGAACTAGCTTGATTACCTCACAACTGGGATTCACAGCAAACCTGTCTCCACTTAAAAAAGCCCACTGCAATGAAAACCTCGACAAAATAATGTGCTACTGCATGATATTATTAAATTGAATTGAATGGAAGGGAAGAAGCAGAATTTTCTAATACTGAACAGAAGTAGAATCATCAAAGTGGAATCTACATATGAGAGTACAGTAGGGAATTCAACAGAATTCTGGTTTGGGTAAAAATAGACTGAGCCATAGAGGAAGAGTAATTCCCAGAATGAGACATCCTTATGGAGTTATCACTGGTCTAGCATCGACAAAAACAATGGAAATTGGAAAAGGAATGACTCCTTTAAGCGATAAAGAATATAGAACGATCTTTTACAATGTTGAAAGATGGAGGGCTGGAAGGTTGTGATGCCATAGAAACTTTTGAGATAGGCATGGGGTCATAATATATTGTTGGGAATTATTGAAAATAAAAATTAAAAAGAAAACTATTGTCATTTAGTCAATACGGCTCATGAAGACCCATGTCTCACAGAATAGAAGGACTCCAAAGCTTTTGTTCGCTATAATCTTTAAGAAAACACTTAGCCACGCCTTTATTCTTGGGTACTTCTGGGTAGACTAGCAGCTGATTGTAAGTTGCTTTGTCCTTTAGCAAATCTTCTCCCATGCTAAAATAGCTTCATGAATTATGTCTAAATAGAAAAAAGTATGTATATAGGTTGGCAAAAAAATGGGTACTTCTAGAACTTTGTCACATTGCCATAAAAGGGTTTTTGGGCATAATTTGCATTTTGAGTTACTAAGTTAATGCTGTTTGGTAAAAGCAAGTTTATGATATTATTTGTTGTTGCTATACATAATTCCAAACATATCTTTCATCTTTTTTATAATTATTTTTTATTTTAACTTCCTAAATAGTACTTTAAACCAGATGTTAGTTACAATTGTGTTGATATGAATGCAATTGAATACCTAATACCTTATTGTAGCATTTATTTGGAAGCTTGCCATAAATCTGAACCAGCTTGATTACAAGGGGGTTTTGTTTTTGTTGGTTTTTTTTTCACTTCCCAGTAAGCAATATTGTGGCTTCTAGTCAATTTGGTTTGATTGCTACATGTTTGCTTTGTCTTTGGGTCTATCACCTTTCTTGGGTTGAGTGTGGAAGTTCTTTTTCTGGACCACTACTCTGTTCTGTTGGGAGTAGAGTCAATTCCACTGGACTTTATGTAGAGCATGAGACCCAGCGTTAACCAGTGAGCATGGTAACCCTGTAGACTCCATGATTTACTCAGAGATGGACACATACACCAATAATATCTAATGAACTAGAATTCTTAGACTTGTTGGAGGCCCCAAACCATCTCTTGTTGCTCTAGAAGCCGGATGAATGTGTAAGCACTGCATCACGGAGAGAAGACTCTTGAAAAGAACCAAAGGCAAAGGAAACAATTGCTGAGAGAAAGAGACGTAGCTGATTGTTGCCCCTGTCAATGAGATCAGCCAATAAGTTTTCTAATTCAGTGAGTTTTTCCACCACTTGCAAACAAACAAACAAAAAATCCAGATGAAAGGCATTCTTCCAGCTCTATTTTTTTTCTGCCTCTGAGATCATGGAGGTTTATTGTGCCAATCTGGCTGATAAACACATGTGGGATTAAGTGAAGGGCAAGGAGATCAATGGTTCCGTGAGCCTTGCCTTTCTAACGCACAGGGTGCTTGCTTGCTGATGGTTGGCCCAGGGTGCAGCTGCCTTAGCCAGTTCCCAGCTTCGGCTGGTAAGGCTCACTTCCTGTGAGACATCCCTAAAGTGAAGCCACATGGACCTACCCCAATGCTGCCCTGGGTGCTGGGGCAGCTGCATAGAGACCTGATATAGTTACATGCTCACTGATCCAGCTTTCCTCCTGTTTTCAGCATCATTGCATGTGTTTTGTGAGATTGAGGAGGACTTTGTAGATGGGTGTGAGACATCTGGGCTAATGTGGGACTGACAGGCTTGGACAGCACTGGGTTGGGATGCTTTCTTAATGTACACTTACCCTTTATATACAACTCTCTCTTATATACATATGAGTTTCTGTGGATTTGTTTCTCTAGTTTACCCAAGCTCACACACCCTCCTATACCAGTAAGGAATCAACTGTCTAAAGTCATCAAAAACTCTTAAACTCACTGCCATGGACTCTGTGCTATCTCATAGTGACCCAATAGGACAGGGTAGAACTACCTACCCCCTGTGGGTTTCTGACACTGCAACTCTTTATGAGCGTAGAAGGCCTCATCTTTCTCCACTGAGTAGTTGACCTTGGGTTCTGAACTGCCAACCTTGGAACTAGCAGCCCAATATGTAACCAGTACATCATCAGGGGTCCTTTGTCAAAAGCCACAGTCATCCCTTAAATCCAATGAGCCCATAAGTACCCTCCAAACTTCTTGCATTTTCAGGTCAGCTTCTTACCATTTTCTTTATCCGCCTTGCTTTCTGTTTCTTCTTTGTGTCCTCTCTGCCCCAGACTGTAGACTTTATTGCTTCCCCTGGACACTCCCTCTGTATTACAGTGGGTTCTTTCCATCTTGACAATCTGTTTGTTTTAATAACTAGAGGCAGGACTGGATAGAAGCCATTCTATCCCCAGGGTTAGAAACCCCGATGCCAAAGTATTAGGTTCTGGCCATCACCCAACACTGCCAGCACACTCTGTTCGGTTTCGAGCCTTCCTAGTCCAAATATCTTACCTGCTGCTCCTTTTTTAATTTCCCTCCTGACGACAGGCTTAGCCTGATGCGATTCTCAAATCTGTCATCTCTATTGTTGCCATGACATCTAGGACTGTTGCTATTTCTCCTCCAGGGACACTGGAAATGTCTGTGGGATCATGCCTTAGTGGTCTAGATGGAATCCAGCTTCCAAACACAATTTCACAACCACCACAATGTCATTTTTCCTCTTCAAATAAGGGTGCTTTCTCATTTGCTGTCTACAAACAAGGTGAGCCATTCATATCTTTCAAAAGAAGAAGTTGGCTCCTTTATGAGTTATACAAAAGAAAATTTCCTTCTCTTCTGATTCTGTCTGAAACATAAGAAAAGACCAGAGGTACGCGCATGAGCGCGCGCGCACACACACACACACACACACACACACCTGAGAAGAAAGAAACTATAAAGATTGGATTATGGTCTCTTCTCCTGTTGCTTTTATTCATTCCCTTAGTCATTAAGTTTTCATTGAGCAGCTTCCTAATAATATAATTGTTAAGCCCAGGAGAACTGAGTCCAAAAAACAATGGCTTCAACAATACTTAACTGACCACTTGTTATATTCCAGACACTGTGCCGGATGGTGGGAATCCAGGAGTAAATAAGATAGATGTGATCCCGGCTCATTCTTTTATAATCCAATAGGAGTAGAGAAGAGGCAGCAAACAAGTCTGTAAACAAAGAAATTAACAATATTTCAGAGAATGAGAAAGGCTATCAAGAAAGTACAAGGAAGGGGCTGAGCCCCGGTGGCATAGTGGTTGTGCGTGGGACTGTGGCCCACTGGGTTGGAGGTTCAAATCCAGCAGCAAGGCTGGGCCTCCAACACCCACCACCAGAGGGCAGTGATGCCCCCAAAACAAAAAAAAAAAAAAAGAAAGAAAGTACAAGGAATATCAAGTACCCAAGTGGGAAGGTAATGCTTTAAAAATGATGGCAGCATATGTGCAAATGTGCTTGACACAGTTGATGAATGTGTGGATTGTGATGAGATGTAACAGCCCCCAACAAAAGTAAGGAAAAGAAGAAGAAAGTACAAGAAAACACTGTAGTATGCTTCAGAGTAAGGGGATTATTTTAGAGAGAGTGATCAGAGATGACTATTCTGAGAAGATGCTTGACATAAATCCAAATAAGAGAAGATAAACTACATGATGAGCTAGGCCAGGGTCAGCAAACTACAGCTCACAAGCCATCTGCAGCTCTGTCAGTGGGAAGGTGGGGCTCTGAAGTAATATTGAAAACATTTGAAGGTTATTATTTTAGATCACGGTGATTTCATTTGTTTGGAGAAACATATTTAAGGCTCTTGAGTGAATTTTTTCCCCTCAGTCTTCAAAGACTTTATTTTGTTGGTCAGCAGGTTCTGGAAGGAGACAGGGCATCCATCCTACTGCTTCCAACCCCAGAAGAAGAGCTGTACACAGATAGGCACAGTGCCAAAGGCCCACAGGGACGGGAAGACTGCTTTGTCCACCTCTGATCCAGTCATAGCCACAGGACTTGTCATCCACCAGTTCCTCCGACTTAAACCTGAGGCTGATTTCTTTCTCTACGCTTTTGACCGACTCATTGCAGTGAATTATGTTCCTGCCAACTTGAATATAGAAATCCCCTTGGATGGTGCCTGATTGAGAATCTGCTAGGTTGGTGTCTCCCAGCACCACCCAGTCCATCTTCACCACATTCAGCCTCTCGCAGACCATGGCCACGATGGGTCCTGAGTTCATGTCCTTTACCAACCCTGGGAAGAAGGGAGGTTCTCTCAGGTTAGTGTAGTGCTGCTTCAGGTCTTTCTCGGAGCCACTAACTAACTAACTAACTAACTAACTAACTTCATGGCCACTAGCTGGAATTCCTTCTGTTCAAAGCGCTTTATGATGTTGCCCAGCAGGCCGCACTGCAAGACATCGGGCTTGATGGCGATGACGGTGCGCTCATGGTGTGCGCCAGGTGGCGGGAGAGCGGGCAGCCGGATCCCCGGAGCTGGAGCAGAGACAGGAAGCGACCCCGGTAGTTGCGAGCAGACTCAAGGCTAGTCTTGAGTGATTTTAAAGTTGTTAAGAGAGATAGGATTAGTTCTTCGGTCTCAAGAGTTGGCCAACCCCTGGCCGAGGTGAACAGTGTTCAGATAGAGGGCCAGTACATACAGAAGCCGTGAGCTTGGAGTAAGCTTGGTGGATCAGAAAAGGGCAATAAGCTTCAGCTCATGGCTTGCCACCTGCATTTATGCAACCCATAGTGTAAGAACTTTTAAATGGTTGGAAAGAAAACAAAAGAAGGGTATTTTGTGGCACATGAAAATTACATGAAATTTAAATGTCCGAGTCCATAAATAAAATTTTTATTGGAACACAGCCATGCTCATTCATTTATGTATTCTCTAAGTCTGGTTTCATGAGTCATTGGCAGAGTTGAATAGTTACAAAAGAGACCATATGGCCTGTAAAGTCTAAAATATTTACTATCTGGCCCTTTCAAGAAAAAGAGAAAAAAATTACAGATCCTTGTCTTAGAGAAACAGGAAGAAATATCTTCCCAAACTTGAAAGAATCTTATATTCCTTTAACACATTTAGGATTATTTTATCTGTAAGTACAAGAAAACTTGTCCCAATTGATTTAAGTAAGGGGGAGGATTAAAGGTGCTCCAAAGCCTTTGATACCTTTCCCATTGAGGGGTGGAGTCTATTCTCCTCTCTGGAACCTGGTTGTCTGTGACTGCCTCACCCAAAGGAACATGGCAGAAATGATGCAGTACCAGTCCAAGCTAGGATCTTCAGAGGCTGAAGCTTCTATTTTGTAATTCTTGAAACGTTCTTGTCAGGAACCTTGGGATATCCAGGTTGGAGAAGTCACATATAAATACTGAGGTTGAAGGTCCCAGCTAAGTTCAGACTTCTAGCCATTGCCACCAAGGTGACAGATACATGAGAGAAACCATCTTGGACTCTTCTGACCAGTCCCTTAATCAGCTGAATACCACTGAGAGTCCTCAGATGATGTCCCATGTGGCAAAAAAAATCAGCTCATGGAGCCTTACTCATATTCTTCGTCCATTAACTTACAAACTCTAACAAATGGATATTGGATTAATGTAATTATTTTATAATAATAGCAAGAACCAAGGATCCTTGGTGGTGCAATGGGCTATGCACTGGGCTGCTATAACAGTTGAACAGTTTAAACTCACCAGCTGCTCTTCTGGAGAAACAGGAGGCCATGTGCTCCTGTAAAAATGTACAGCACCAGAAACTCTATATAAGGTTGCCATGAAATGGAGTCAACTTTTTTGCGGTGGGAATAGATAATGTGGCAGTCACCTAATTTTGTGTCAGTTTGAGGATTAAGAGTGTAGGGGTGGAGTCTAGCCTGTCAATCTGGAGATAGCCAATGAGACCTCTGTGTGGGCATAGCTTTCTCCTGAGAATTCTGGGAAGTCTGGCCATATTTCCCCCTTGGAGGTGAGAAACTCACGACTCAGTCCCTTGGAGATGCTTTACTGACAAAACACAAGGCTGACTCCCTGGAAGCTGTCAAGATACATGGTAGCATGTTGATAGACCCTGAACCCTGGAAGACAGAGGAGCCATGGGGGTACCCCTGGCCAGTGCTGAGATGCTTCTCCCACCACTGGTTACTGCTGATAGGCCCTGAGCCCTGGAAACTGGAGGAGCCATGCGGAGGACTGCCAGTGCCGAGATACTTTTACCACCACTGGATACACAAGACTCTGTACCCACTGGCCTGTAATTGTCCTGGTGTCATTGCACGTGCTTCGTGAGTTTGAAGAGGACTTTATAGATTGGTATCAGACTTATGTCTTGGACTGGACTGAGCTGGGATGTTTTCTCAATGTTCAATTGCTCTTGTATATAAACCTCTTTCTTTTTTTTTTAAATCTCTTTCTTATGCACATAATAGTTTCTATGAATTTGTTTCTCTTGTCTACCTCGACTAACAGGTAACCATGACACACATTTATAAGTTCTATCACCTCACACAATACGAAGCTCAGAGGTAGCGCACAGACCATTTACAATATATCCAGTCACAGCTGCTATGTAATTCCCTTTCCTCTTTTCCGGCTGTAGGTGGGTTTCCTCATCAGTCTGGTAGCAAGATGGCTGTGGAAGCTCTAAGAGTCCTATTTAAAGCCAACAGTATCCAAAGAAAGAAGGAAGTTGTTCTTACAGAAAGGAAATGTATTCTGTATTCTGAAATGTATTCAAATCTATCCTAGAATTAGGGCTGGGATCATCTTTTCCTAGTTGCTATGGGTAGTATGGACCCTTGTTCAAAATTAGATTCAAATTTGATTCTAATAAAAACAAAGATTAGAACAAGTGCTGATGTGATTAAGGGGAAACTAAAACTCATATACTGCTAGAAGGACTACAGAATGGCCAACAACTATGAAACTGATGCACTATTTCTTTAAAAAAATTGAAATAGAAATCCATACAATCTAGCAATGCACTCCTAGGTTTATGCACGAGAGAAATAAGAAGGTAATACAAATATACATATGAACAATCATCTTCATTGCAGTGTTATTCACAAGAAATGGGAACAATCTAAATGTGTATCAACTGGTAAACAGATACACAAGCTGTGGCACATGTGTACAATGGACTCCTATGGAACAATAAAAATAATGAATTACATGCACAACAACAAAAATATTTTTTTTTGGTGTCTTGGTTTCCAGGCCTCTTCCTTGAGTTATTTGGGGACTTGATTCAGAAAATTGCACTAGATAGACTACTTCAATTCTAGCTTCATAGAGATGGTGTTTTACTCTATATTCAGATGTTAAATTATATTCATTTATCATCCTAGTTTTAGATATGAGAAGAATTCAGAGCCACAACTACAGGCTAACACAAAAAGGTAAGAAATATTTGAAAAAGAATAAGGTATGAAGCGACTTCTATGGGAAGCTGCATATGAGCCCATCCATGGTGGTTAGTTGATTATACATTGATTGGTCAACCATAAAGTCAGTGGTTCAAATCTACCAGTCACAAGGCAGCCTTAAAAAGCTTTCAAAGATTGGAACCCCCAAAGAGCAGTTCTTCTCTGTGACTTGGATTACTGTGCATTAGAATAAATTAGATGACAGGAGGTTTTCCTTTGGGTATGTAAAACTGCATTATATAGAGAGACAATACAGTGCATTATATACAGTTGAAAACTGTCAAGCTAAAACACAGCTTGAGAAGAATAGAAAATAAGAGAAAATTGACAAGACATATACATAGAAAGTCATTTAGATGATTGAAAATATAACACTTGATAGTAATATTTTCATAGATAAAAAAGATCTAAAATTTCTCCTTCAAACCATGCAGTAAGCATTTCAGAAGACATGTTAATAGATAGAAGTCAATAGATACTCATGCTAAATGTCTCAGAGCTGAAGTTGGCTCCAAGCTTCTTTAAAAGAGATAGTCTAGCTTTTCTGTTAAGAGTTTCTGTGCACATGTGAAGAAATTGTGCCATCTTATAACAAGACTGGAACATTTCCATTTTAATAAAGAAGTTTGTACTCTGACAGACAAAAGCCACTTGGCTTTCAGAACATTTGAATCGCTATGTGCTGCTCCAAATTCATTACCAGTCACACTATTATGAGTCATGGCACTCCTGTTGTGGAAAGTGGACCCTGTCCTAGGGTTTTCAGATGCAATAAATCTTTATGGGAGCAAGAAGTCTTATGTTTCTCTTGCAGAGTGGCTGTGGGTTCAAAGAGCTGACCTTGTGCTTAACAGCCAAACACATAACCTATGACACCAGCAGGGCTCCTCATTTATCATCTGCTAACTCTCATTTATAGTTTTTTTTAAAGATAACAAATTGAAACTTCCTGCTATTCAGTTCCTAATAAAGGTGAATGATACTTGGGGAAAATTCCAAGTTCATGTCATCTGCACAGTCCAAATACATCTCTGGGTCAAAGGACACCATGGGAAGTATAATTTCATTCAGATATTTTTGGGAGGGGCATCACCGCCTCTGGTGGTCGTGGGCACTACCCAGTGCTGCTCCTGAGAGCCACCGCTGGATTTGAACCGCCAAGCCCGCGGGTCGCAGTTCCACACTCAACCACTTACGCCACCAGGGCTCAGCCCCTCATTTAGATATTTTTATGCACAGACTACTTTAAATAAACATAGTGTACATTTCCTCTCTCTCGGATTCTCTCACTGCCACAGCCAATGTTGATCTATAGCAACCCCCTGTGAGTTTCTGAGACTGTAACTATTTATGGAGCAGCACGCCTGGACTTTCCCCTCAGAGCTGCTGATCGTTTCAAACTGGCAACCGTGCAGACTTCAGCCCAACCCATAACTATGACATACCAGGGCCCCATAGATAATGCTCGACTAAACTATCATGATTTTTTGTGTGAGAACAGGATCGCTAGTGGTATAAGGCATAGATTCTGTATCTCAAAAACCTGCTGATAGGGGAAAGCTGTGCCAGTTGGGAAATGACGAGTCAAATACACCCCCAAAACAAGTCAAACGTTCAAGGCACCAAAATGTGTGTTGGCCAGTGTTATGAGTCTATTAAATATGTCATGACAAAAACTAACCTGGAAGCCATTATTCTGAGTGAATTAAGTTCCTCACAAAAGGATAAATATTGTACAGGCTGGACCACCGTTGCAACATGTCAAGAATAGGTTTACACACAGAAAAAAACATTCTTCGATGGTTACCAGGCATCAGCGTGGAAGAGCCAAAGAAGCTAGGAGCCTAGAGTCGATTCTGGAGAAGGGAAGAGCAGTACACATGATGAGGGAAGTCAGCACAGCATGACCAGGCCAAAGAAAGACAACGGGAGGTAGACAAGAAAAAAGAACAATGATGAAAATGCTATGGAGCACATGGGTGAGCTTCAAAGAGTTTATGGAACCATTGCATTACTTTCAATCTCATTTTTCAGAAATGTAGCAAAACTTTTATAGCCTTGCAAGATGAATAAAAATTAGCAATAATTTGTGAGGTAAGGAAATAAATTAGTGTGCTGAGTAGAGGAGGGAGGTCATATAATGACATATACTTGCACATGTAGGGAGGCGGATAATCTTTCATATGTGAACGAGTACACATTTCTAGATGGAAATTAAAATTTTAGTAAGTCTAAGGAAGGAAAAGATGACAGATGACTGCATCATTTTCAAAACTCAGTACAAAATGACAGCACGTTTATTGGACCCTGTTTAAAAAAATAATTGAGAATGTCAAGGTGCTAAAAAAAATTTCCCTGAAATTTTCTTAAAACCAAATGATTATTACCTTAGCAGGTAAAAAATGTCTGTCTTAAACACTGTGCTCTTTTAAGAATCAGTTTTTGAGAACAGACTGACAACAGCAATCTAACAAGATCAGATAGGAAATTTGGGGGGCAGTGAATTTGTGTTAATTGAGGAGGACTAGCTCAGAAGAGCAAAGTAAAAATAGTTGCACAGCTTGAAGAATGTAATCAATGTCACTGATTTGTATACATACACATTGCTGAATTGGTGGTGTTTGTTCTCCTGCATATAGTCTAAACAAGACCACTATAAATAAATAATCACATGTGCACACAAGAGAAAGGATGGAAGGAAGGAATAGAGAAAGATTGGAGGAAAGGAGAGAAGGGAGGGAAGAGAGAAAGGAAAGACGACATTCATCAAGGTCACAGGTTAGGGTGCACTGAAAATAAATTCTGAAGAAAAATTCAACATCACCTCTCCTTATGGGATGTGTTGTATAATAATAGAAGGGCATTACTGAAAATCATGGGTACTAAATGACAAAATACACGGACATGTGCAAATCATTAAAGGAAAAAGCAGTAGATTTGGAGCCAAGAGACCCTGGTTCCTATCATGACTCTGTTACTTAAAGCTGCATTATCTTATGAAGCTTGTGTAATTTCATTGAGTTTTCTCTGGATCTTTTGTGAAGTTTCAAAAATAAAATTGAATTTAAGGAAATTAAGGGTGGTGAGGCTCAGAAAGCTACAGGGAGCTCCTTGTAGATCAGCAAATTGGCAGATCTGGGGTCTGAGTAGGGAGCCTGAAGCTGAGAGTTAAATCCCTCAATAGTCGGTGAATTCTCCTGCACCCTCAGATCCTACACCAGCCCCTTTGCTGAGGAGGCGTGCCAAGTGTCCACTAGCCACAGCAATGCAAACATTCTGAGCACCAACCACCCGGCAGAGGCAGGTTTTGATATTACAAATGACATGGGCGCTTCCTCTTTCCCTTCAAGACAAGCACTTTCTTTCCTTCTTTCCCCCCGTCCTTCCAGGCATCCCCACCCCTTTAAGAGACTCTAGCCAGAAACAAGGGATCCCCACCCCTGTCACATCCCCTCACCTGGAGCTGCTGTAGCAACAGTTTGATAATGACAAGGGGACTCCCATGGCGGTTCTCAACCTGTGGGTCACAACCCCTTTGGGGGTTGAATGACCCTTTCACAGGAGTTGCCTGATTCATAACAGTAGAAAAATTACAGTTATGAAGCACCAATGAAAACGATGCTGTGATGGGGGGGGGGTGTGTTTCAGCACAACATGAGGAACTGTATTAAAAAGTTGTGAGATTAGGAAGGTTAAAAACCAATAATTTAGAGGATCCCTCGTCTAAGACTAGCACATTCTTTTCTTCTTTTTCCCCCTCCTAACAGACTCACCTGGCTGCCGCTATTCAGAATCAAGGGAGCCCCAACCCCATGACATCCCCACTCCCTGAGCTGCATGCTCACTCCCCCAGGCCAGTATTTTCCTTCAGGTCACAGCACAGCTGCAACCTTCCCCAGTGCATGCTGGAGGATTGCTAGAGTGTGCTGCAGGCAGACCTAAGAGCCTGACGACTGAGAGGCCCACCCAATCTGTCTGCCAAACAACAGACTCCTGATAGAAGAGGGTGAGAGAGAAACCCTAAAGGAATAAAAGGGGAACACAACCCCTAAGGACAGTGGACTATAGGCAGCCTGCAGAAGCATCAACACCAACCTCTCAAAGAGAGAGTCCAGGGCTCTGTGACTCCTGGGGGAAATGGCACTAAGCACCGATAAATTGACAAGGAAGCAGAAAGTTATTTTGACATCTTCTATAAGAAAATAGAGACAAAATCCAATGTCAGGGGATGATCTATCCCGAATGACAGTAATAGAAAAGGCAGACATCGATCTCCCACAGAAAGAAATCTTCAGAATGCTGCATAGAGTCACGCAGGAGATGAGAGAAGCAATAAACAAAAAAGATGAAATGATAGAGGAGATAAAGGTTATACATCAAAGGGAAAGAGCTAAGGGATGAGATAACACAAACCAGTAGCAAATTCACAGATTTTGGTAATTGACTAGAGGAGACAGAGAACAGCAACAGTGACCTAGAGGACAGCCAAGCAGACTAACAAACGTGGGGAAAAGTCAATTAAGTTCATCAGAGAAGAAGAAGAAAACCGGAGAGCTATATATGATTCTAAGAAGAAAAACAGCATCAGAATAAGTGGATTACCAGAGTAAGACAACAAAAATGTCAATGGCAAAAATTATGAGGAAATTCTCGGAGGAAAACTTCCCCAGCGGCAGAGCCCCAGTGGCTTAGTGGTTGAGTGTGGGACTGCAGCCCACTGGCTTGGCGGTTCAAATCCAGCAGCAGCTCTCCAGGAGCAAGGCTGGGCTTCCCACTCCCACCAGAGGGCAGTGATGCAAAAAAACAAAAACAAAAACAAAAACAAAAAAACTTCCCCACCTTAATGAATGAAAACCAGGCAACCGTTCAGGAGGCCAAAAGAACACCAGCTAGACTGAATCACAAGAAGTCACCAACACATATAATAGTTAAACCACCCAACTTTGAGATCAAGGAGAATATCATTAAGAGCAACTAGGGAAAAGCAAACAGTTATATATAATGGCTATCAGATAAGAATATTTTCAGATCTATCAGTGGACATTAAGAAGAAGAAGAAAAAGTAGAGTAAAATATTCCAAAAATTGAAGAAAGGGACTGAGTCCCGATGGCGTAGTGGTTGTGCACCGGACTGTGGCCCACTGGGATGGAGGTTCAATTCCAGCTCCATAGGAGCAAAGGATGGGCCTCCTACTCCCACCACCAAAGAGCAGTGATGCCCCCCCAAAAAACAAAAACAAAAACAAAAATTGAAGGAAAGTAATGTAAACCCCAGAATACTCTATCCAACTAAATTATCTATCAAGATTGATGGAGAGGTGAGTCTTTCTCATATAAAAAAGACCTTAAGGAATAATTAGAAGAAACTCAGCCCTACAAAAGATGTTTGCCAACCCAGTATGGGCAGAAAAACAACACTCACCAAAAACAAATATGAGATTGTCACATAGAACAAGTTCACCCAGAGATCAACCAAGTGAAAATAGCCCCCAAGATAGCATTGGCTCAATGGTGGTAAGAAGGCAAGAATGAACCACACATGCACAACCCACAAATAAGAAATGAAGGTAGGGAAACACCCAACATAAAAGGTACAAGATGACATCACAGAATGCACAGATAGATGTAATTACCCTGAATATCAATAAAATGAACTCAGGCCTTAAAAGGCAAATGCTAGCAAATGGATTTAGAAAACACAACCCCTCAATCTGCTGTCTATAGGAGACACATCTAAAGATTACAGACAAAAATAAGATGAAAATCAAATAATGGAGAAAAATATACAAAACGAATAGTAATTCAAAAAGAGCTGGGGTTGCAATTCTAATCTTGAAGAAACTTGATAATAAGAGCAAATCATAGCAAGAAATAAGGAAGGGCACTATGTAAAGCTCAAGGGAAAGGTAGATCAAGAACCAGTGATTATATTAAACATATACTCACCAAACAGTAGACCTGTGAAATTTGTCAATCAAACGCTCCAAAAGATGAAAAATAAATCACAGGCTCAACAATTATAGTAGGTGACTTTAATGCACCACTTTCTGAGAAAAATAGATAACAGGGAGATAAACTTAACAGGAGTAAAGGAGGCTACAGGTCTAAACACTACAATTAGACAATTTGATCTGATAGATATTTACACAGCTCTCCAACAAGGAAAAAAAATCACATTCTTTCAAGGGCATTTGGCACATGCTCAAAGACAGACCACAATCTGGAGGAGAGAACAATGGGATCGATGTTCTGGAAGGGGACATGAGATGGGGAATGGGCACAGGAGGGGTGTGTCTACAAATCAAAGGACAAGAGAAGAACAAGTAATCTAAAATTGAGGGCAAGGAGGGCATAAAATGTTTGTTGGGGTGGAGTTAGGGGGGTCTGATCAAGGGCAATGAAGCTGAGAGGAATTACCAAAATCCAAACGAAGGTCGACCATGGTTGTGGAAGAAGAGGAAAGTAAAAGGAAATAGCGGAAAGACCTGGGAGGCAAAGGACCTTTATAGAGGTCTATCTATCTATCTATCTATCTATCTATACACACATACATACACATATACATATATATATATATGATAGAGGAATAGATCTATGTACGTATATTTATAAAGAATTATGGCAGCAGATGCACATTGAGCCTCCACTAAAGTACTTCCTCAATGCAAGAACACTTTGTTTTAATAACCTGGCACTCTGTGAAGTTCATCTTCCCTGACACGATCGTTGAAGACAAAATGCATACATAAACAAATGTGGTGAAGAAAGCTGATGGTGCCCAGCTATCAAAAGATATAGCATCTGGGGTTTCAACAGCTTGAAATTAAGGATGTGGCCATTTGGCTCAGAAGCAACTAAGCCCACATGGAAGAAGCACACCAGCCTGTGTGATCATGAGGTGTCTATGGGGTCATGAATCAGGCATTAAAACACAAAACAAAACAAAAATCAAATTGATTTGCATGAGGGGGAGGGCAGAGCCCATCAGTGACCTAAGTCAAAGTCTACCAGTAGTCAATTGGACACCCCCTGTCAGAAGACCCACAAGGAACAGACAAATAGGTCAGGGTGCAGTATAGCATCAATGAAACACACGACTCTCCTCTAATTCTTTAATGCTTACTCCTTTCTTCCTCCCCCCTCCCCCAACTATCAAGATCTCAATTCTAACTTACAAATCTGACTAAACCATAACATATACACTGGTACAGATAAGAGCTCACAACACAGGGAATACAGAACAGATAAACCCCTCAGGACCAATAATGGAAGTAGCGATACTAGGAGGGTAAAGGAAGGGGGAGATGAGTAAGGGGGAACCAATCAAAATGATTGACATATGTCTTCCTCCCTGGAGGACAGACAACAGAAAAGTGGGTGAAAGGAAATAGCGGTCAGTGTAAGACATGAAAAAATATATAAATTATTAAGTGTGCATAGAGGAGGGAGATTGGGAAAGGGTAAAAATGAGGAACTGATACCAAGGGCTAAAGTAGAAAGAAAATGTTTTGAAAATGATGATGACAATGTATGTACAGATGTGCTTGACACAATATAAATATATAGAGATAGGCAGATGATAGATAGATAATAGATAGATAGATGATAGATAGATATGTAAGAACTTACCAGCCCCCAACAAGCGGCCATCTAGCTTAGAAGCAACAAAGCCCACATGGAAGAAGCACATCAACCTGTGTGACCACAAGGTGTTGAAGGGATCAGATATCAGGCATCAAAGAACAAAAAAATCAAATAATGTGAATGGGGGAGTGCAGATTGGGGACCCAAGATCCATCTGTATAAAACTGGACATTTTCTGACAGAACGGTCATGGGGAGAAGATGAGCCAGTCAGGATGCGGTGTAGCAATGATGAAACACACAACTTTCCTCTAGTTCCTAAATGCTTCCTCTCCTCCCCCGCCCACTATCATGATCCCAATTCTACCTTATAAATCTGGCTAAACCAGAGGATGTACACTGGTACAGATAGGAACTGGAAACATAGGGAATCCAGGACAGATAATCCCTTCAGGACCAGTGCTGAGAGTGGTGATACTGGGAGGGTGTAGAGACGGTGGGGTAGAAGGGGGAACCCATTACAAGAATCTACATATAGTCTCCTCCCTGAGGAATGGACAACAGAAAAGTGGGTGGAGGGAGACCTCAGACAGTGTAAGATATGACAAAATAATAATTTATATATTATCAAGGGTTCATGGGGGAAGGGAGTGGGAATGAAGGGAAAAAAAATAAGGAGCTGATACCAAGGGCTCAAGTAGAAAGCAAACATTTTGAGAATGATGATAGCAACAAATGTACAAATGTGCTTGAAACAATGGATGGATGGATGGATTGTAATGCGTTGTAAGAGTTGTCAACTTAAAAAATGTTTAGAAAATGGGGCTGAGCCCAGGTGGCGTAGTGGTTGTGCGCGGGACTGCAGCCCACTGGGATGGAGGTTCAATTCCAGCTCACAGGAGCAAAGGCTGGGCTTCCTACTCCCACCACCAGAGAGCATTGATGCCCCCAAAAAAATTTTAAAAAAAAGAAAATGATGATGGCAACATGTGTACAAATGTTCTTGATATAATTTATGTATGGAATGTTATAAGAACTGAGAGTCCCTAATAAAATTATTTTTTTTAAGAAATTAAAGATGGCAATAGTAAGACCATTAAACCATATGTAGAATTCTTCTAAGCACAAATCTTGTCTGACTTAGCAGGTTATGCACTTAGATCCCAGAACAGAACAGGTTGTCAACAACAGCAGGGGCCCTAGTTAGATCAGAATGTGACACTTAAGCAAGGAAAAATGGGGCCATGTGAAGTAGGAATTTGACTCCTCAGTAGAAGAATATTGTTGTAGTCTATCCTCCACATTGGTTGAGAGCCTTAGTCAAACCTTTCTTCATCAGTTGTGATAAGACAAAAAGATACAATTTGCTGGTTCGAATTCAGGCCTGTTTCCCAGCCTTTCTCTGAGTTTCAGATCTTAAAGCACTTGGGTAATCTACTCATACAATCTAATCTTTTCCTTTAAGCTATAGTTGATCAAGACAGCACTTATTCACTCACTCACTCACTCACTCACTCACTCACTGACTGCCATCAAGTGGATTCTGACTCCTAGGAGATTGTAGAACTGCCCTGTGGGTTTCTGAGATATCAGATGTTTGTGGGACTGGAAAGTCTTGTCTTTCCCCTTTCTTTAGAAGGACACATTGCTACATTCAGTGGTAGGTGCTTCCTAGAACAACAGTTGACTCCTCCTGAGTCACTTGGTCCAGGCTTGTCTTAAAAGAGAAAGAATTCATTCTGGCATCACATTTTCTCCAACCCAAACACGTGAGAACGGTAAATGCTCTGTGGACGTCAAAAAAACATTAACACAACACTAAATTCATTTCCCTAAAATCATTGTATCCCATTTTTTTTGCCCTCAGTGTTCTTTTTCTAGGTTAGTTCACTTGGGAAGCTTATGGAGTTGATCTCAAAGTTGGTGGAGAACAGTATCAGCTGAGAGGCTTATTAAAAACACGGATGCCCTACCGCATGCCTAATCTAGTGCCTCTATTTTTAACAAGCTCCACAGGTCATTCTGACAGCCTTCCAAGTCTCAGAAACCCAAAGTAAGTAGATTGGACCCAATAAGGTGGGGGAGGGGGGAATCTACTTGATTGGCAGAAATCAGAAAGATTTATTTTTGTCTCTGTAGCCCCTTGGCAGACCACCTTCATTCCAGGTCTTGGTTTCTCCATTAAGTAAAATGGCGCTGATGTCCCCATTATCGATCCATCCTAAACGTTCTGTGGAGTAAAAAGCTCTTATTGTTTTCTCACTAACATCTAGTCTTAGAGTCAGCATCCCTCTCCCACTGCAGCTGATCTAGGGAGGAATAGATGAGCTGGTCGGAATGTCAGTTGAGGTGTTGCTTCCCTCTGACTGACCAGCGAGCCTCAGATCCGAGTATGGTGGCCTGGAAGGTTTGTTTTTTCTCCCAGAAAGTTAAATTCAGAGGTGAGCAAGGCAGGGAACTAAAACAGAAGAAATGGATCCATCTGTCAGTGAATACCCGCTTCCTAAGATTTTGATTCCTGTGCTCTCTGAAGACGGGTTCTTCAAATTTTACTTCTGATCTGGGACCAACCCCATACCCGCCAATAAATTCGTTACTTTTTTTTTTTCTCCCTCCCTGCCCCCACCCTCTCTTTCTGTTTTGTTCTATTTTTCCTTAAGTGAGGCAGCGTTAGTTCTGTTGCTTGCCACGGAGGACTCCTGAGTCTCAGAATCAAGTTCCTTGGGGAGTGTGCTGTATGTTGCAGCCTCCGCTTTCATGAGCTCGATGTGAATGATGTGTTCATAACTAGAGTGACATTTCTATGAGAGGTCAAGACTCAACAGGTTATGCTGAAATGAGTAAATATTCTGTCTCTATTTTTCTGGACTTTAGATAAGGTGGAGGTGGCAGTGGTTGGAAAACAAGAGTTTGGTCTCAGTTTATCTAGCTCTCCACGTCAGCTGAATCAACCCTTTGCACACAATGTTAAGAAAAGGCCTAATCAGCAGAATTTTAAAGAGGGCTGAAAATTGCAAATAAATATGTATTTAAGGAGTGGCTATTTATGAGAAAGGCCTTTCCTCCTACTCTTTTGAAGCATGGAAATTCTGCTGAAACATTTCCAGCACAGGTGACTGATATTTACACTACCAGCGACAGAACTTCCAGTACAATAGCAACAGGGATCCTCGAATTTTTTAAATAGGGGGCCTGTTCACTGTCCCTCAGACCGTTGGAGGGCCAGACTATAGTTAAAAAAAAACCTTGAACAAATTCCTATGCACACTGCACATATCTCATTTTGAAAAAAACAAAATGGGAATAAATATACTATTTAAAATGAAGAACAAGTAAAGTTAAGTCAACAAATTTACCAGTATTTCAATGGGAACTTTGGGCTTGCTTTTGGCTAATGAGAGGGTCAATGTCAGGGTCTATTTTTGTCACTGCTAGTCGTAACAAGTGAAGCAAGTGTGCATCAGCTAGTCTAGATCTGGTTGGAGAGATCATCATTCTGGAAAAAGTCTGTTCACAGATATAAGTGCTGCCAAAAATGGTTGCCATTTTGAGTGCCTGGTCCCTGAGATTAGGATATGTCTCAGAGGGGAGAGAGATGCATTGAAATTAGGAAGACTGGTTGACTTGAATGTGTCTTTCAAAGAGTTACTATTCTGCAGTTCAGCCAGTTCCATTTGGCAAATTGTATCCACATTTTCAGTGTCAATAGAAAATGGGTTTCTGAAAAGCTATATGTCCTGTTCACAGAGATGAAGCTTGTTAAATCTAAATTGGAACTCCTTTCGCAACATTTTCAGTGAATCCACAGATGTTTTGTTTGGGAGTGCAACCAATGTTTTTTCCCACTAAGAGATTTTTGCATTGTGGGGAGATGGCAGAAATTTTCCTCCTTCACTTGTTTGATGAGGAGGCCTAATTTTACTTCAAGTGTTTTCCCATGTGATTGCATATCACAGATGAGCTTCCCCTTTCCTTGAAGTTGCACATCGAAACTGTTGAGTAGCTCTGTTACATCTGTCAGAAAGGGAAGGTACCATTTCCATTCTGCATCATTGAGCTCGGGTACTTCTTTGTTTTCTGAAAGCAGAAAAACTGTAATCTGTGGAAGTAAGTCATAGAAATGTTTCAAAACTCTCCCTCGACTCAGTCAATGGACTTCGGTGTGGTAGAGAACATCTTTATAGGTAACATTTAGCTCAGACGGAAATTCCTGGTTTAGTGCAGGTTTAGTCCATGATTTAGTGCATTAGCTCTAATGAAGTTAACACAAGATACCACGATTTTCCTAAGAGCCCCACTTCAGTGATTTACTACACAGTGCTTGTTGGTGGATGAGGTAGTGTGTGGCTATTGGATGAGAATGGTTATGTTTGTCCATCTCTTGGTTAATGTGAGCAACGACCCTTTTCTTAGACCCCACCATACTAGGAGCACCACCAGTTGTCACACTGGCTATTTTAGCCCAGTCCAGCTCCAAACCATACAGAGCTATCCTCTCCTGTAGTTGTTCCTTTGATGCTTTGCAGTGCAGCAAGCTCTTCTGTGACTTTGAAATAGTCATTCATCCCACGAATAAAAATGAGA
Source organism: Nesogale talazaci (assembly GCA_004026705.1). Classification (NCBI taxonomy): domain Eukaryota; kingdom Metazoa; phylum Chordata; class Mammalia; order Afrosoricida; family Tenrecidae; genus Nesogale; species Nesogale talazaci. The sequence continues at coordinate 40,440 of PVJH01008125.1, read as the reverse complement.
AGTTGTGTAGAATCATGAACATCATTACTTTGTCAAGAGCCAAGGAAAAATAGGAAAGTTTTCTTTTGCGAAGTTCTGCAAATGCTGATACAAATTGTCTCCAATTTCTTCAGTCCTTTGTGTAATTGTAGGTCCTGAAAGACTCACTGTACTAAATAAATTGTCCTATCTGGACACATTTCTTTGGCAACAGAAAGAAGTCAATTTTTAACAAATTCTTCCTCCGTGAATGATCTGCCAGTGCACGTTATTAGCTTGGCAACTTGAAAACACGCTCTCAGTGATGAAATATTTAGCTGCTTCTGCTTCACAAAAGTACTTTGCTGAGTTTTAAATGTATTTTTCAGTTTTAATATTTTATTTTTTCTCACTTCTCCAACCAATCATATTTATCTTTATGTTGAGTTTGATATTTATCTTTATGTTGAGTTTGATGCGAATTGTATTCTTTGAACATAGACACTATATTCTGACATATCATACACACAGCTCTTTCCTTGTAGTGCATGAAAAAGTAATCATAAGTCCACTGTTCTTTGAATATCCTACACTCCAAGTCAATTTTTCTCTTTTTTGATATCATTGTTTCCTAGGGATTCCAAATTGCTAATACTAAAATACCAAGATATATGTATGTGTGTATATATGTGTGTATATGTATATATACATATACACACATATACACATATTGCTACAAAACAATATACCAGCAATAACTTTGCCCACACAAACATATAGACTGCACTGCCCATGAATGCAGTCTGTTCAGTGTCCATCAATGCAGCCTTGCCAGTCCACATCATTTCAGCCTCACCAGTGCCCATATTGGTGGAACTCCACTTTTATCTCAGACTCCCACTGGTGTGGTGCGGGAACCAGCATGACACAGAGCCAGTTCCTCCACCACCTTTCCAGTTCACACTACCCTGTGCGAACCGCACTGCCATCTGTGAACTCACATAGGAATCCGATCGCATGGGTAAGAAGACCTATGCAATCAGATTCCACTGCAGATGAAAAGAAGGCACGTATGACTTTTTTCTTCAGAATCTAATGCGAGTTCAGTCATACAAGCATATGGCTGAACTCGTACTGCTCAGAGATCCCAACAGTGTGAACTGTGGCTTACACAGCACACAATATACAGCATCATACACAACTGAATAGCAATCAGAATATAAATGCACTTACTGTCAGTTAAATTGGGTTTCCTACTCCTGGGCTGTCTGCAGAGCTGGATTAAGTTATCATGGTGCCCTGGGCAGATTACCAATTTGCAGTCTCCCATGCAATAACATTGAGCACTGACCATTTGCATGAACACAGACCGCTGACAATTTGCATTAATACTGAGCGCTGACCATTTGCATTAACAACACTAAGCACTTACAATTATCATGACCACTGAGCACTCTGCATTGCCTCTGAGCACTGACAATTTGCATCAGCACTAAGCGCTATTTGCGTTATCAATGTGATGCAACCCCCTAGAAACCACCTCCAACCAACTAACCAACTTAAAAAGGAGACCTCCTAACTTCAAAAAAAAAAAAAAGGTACCTGGCGTAGTGGTTGTGCGCGGGACTGCGGCCCACTGGGATGGAGGTTCAATTCCGGCTCCCAGGAGCAAAGGTTGGGCCTCCTACTCCCATCACCAGGGCAGTGATGCCTAAAAAAAAAAAAAAAAAAGGTGCCCCCATCTGCAAAAAAAGAGACCTTCTAACTTCAGAAAAAAAGCACGCCTTGGCCACAAAAAAGGCCCTACTAACTGTAAAATATAAAAAAACAGACCTCTTAACTTCAAAAAAATAAATCCTAACTTGTTCTTCCCTCGTCCTCAGGCAGCAGCAGACTCTGTACAGGCAAGCTCACGACTCGTCCCTTCACACCCAAGAACGAGAGGAGGCGTGGAGAGACAGAGAGAAGGAGGGGAGTCGGAGAGGGCGATGCACATTCCACACATGCGCACTGAGGGCTCGGGACGAGTGGGCTGCTAGGCAGGACAAGCTGCAGCGGCGAAAACACCGGGTGGGCCGGATAAATGCCCTCCGCGGGCTTCGTGTGGTCTACGGGCCACAGTGTGAGGACCCGAGCAGCAACATCTCAAGTCCCCCCAGAGACTAACCAGACAAACGGCAAGGCTAGGAAGAAGGCTTGGAGATGTACTTCTGCCAACCAGACAGTGACAAGGACATGGATCAGAACTGAATATTGCTCAGTGTACTGCGGGAAGATGAATTCCTTAGGTTCAAGAGCACAACACAAAAGCTGTAACAAGAGATTCAAACATACCAATAATCATGAAGGTGGGGGCTCATTCTGTTTTCATAAGGTCGCCACAGGTAGAGCCAACTCCACAGCAACCGTTAGCACAACACTGAAGACTATCAGTCTTCCACTGGCTTGATTGATGTTTGCTTTCGGGGTCAAAGAATAGCACTGTGTCTTGTCACCTTGGAAAAAAAACAAACTCTGGGTCGCTTCAGAGCTGTTCTTTCAAAGCACGGCATGTTTCCACTAAACGCTCTTTTTCCTGGTCAGTCAGAACCTGAGGCACAAATTTCTCAGTTATCCTTCTGATTTCTAAACCTTCTGTTAAAATTCGCTGAAGATAATTGAGATCACTCCTTCATCTCTTCAATGATTCATTAACGATCTTCAGGCACAAGTACATGAATTTTGTGGACATCTTTGTTCAAGAAGTTGACAGACATCTAGAATGAGATTTGTTATCAATCAACATTTCACCTTTTTTTGGTATGAGAAAATCACTCACACACTTGAGTTTTTTTCATAGTGCTGTCCTTGTAAGCTGTATTCAACATCCCAACAGTTTTTGTAGAATGTGTTTTGAGCAGGAAACAAAATTTCACAGCTACATGCTGTTCTCTTTAATTGAGCATCACAAAAAACTAGACTTGAGCGGAACTGCCTTTATGAAAAAATTCCCGGTGACCAGACAAGACCTTCCCATGCAAAACCACTGGGTGGTCTAACTCAGAACAAGTTGCTTGATGCCCACCTAATGAGAAAAATGTGTACTAGGAAAGCTCCGTCCAGCAGACCTTTTTTCCAGGTTACCCCTTGTATTTCATGAGATAGAAGACAGAAAGATAATGGGTGGATTGTAAGGAAAATGAGAGGAATAAATGAGGCAAAAGGGACAGGAGACTTGAGTGTGGCTTGGTTGTGGGTGCTGCAGTTCTATTGCTATGGAAACTTAAGATGGCTGTATCTGTGCACTCAGGTGAAGAAGAGAAAAAAAACAAACTCTTGTTTCATTGGATGTGTCAGAATCTATACGCTTATCTGCCTTTGCCTGGGGGCAGAGGAGGGGAGCAGTAATGCATGTTCTCAAGAGAGTGGGTCACAGGAAGAGGGAATGGGAGAGATGGAGAAAAAAATGAATGAACTATAATAGAATAAAAGTATAAAATGTATATAAAAATAAAAACCTAAGTTGCCTTGTGGGTGGGAATTTTTGCTCCTTTGGTAGTGTTATTATTGTGTGTACATATGTGCTGCACGTGGGAATATGTCAGAGTAACCAGCCTCTAACATATCATCCTGGAACCAGTAGGTACAATTGTACAGCGGTAATAATTAAAGATTGTAGTAAAGTTACAGAGAACATGAAAGATGGGCTGGGCCCCGGTAGCATAGTGGTTGTGTGTGACACTGCGGCCCACTGGGTTGGCGGTTCAAATCCAGCAGCAGCTCTCCAGGAGCAAGGCTGGGCCTCCTACTCCCACCAGAGGATAGTGATGCCCACCCCAAAATATATTTATTTTATGAAAGATAAAAGTGATGGAGTCAGGCACATTTCATGGTAGCATGCTTGCCTCAGCACCGCTTGGTAGTCCACATGGAGAGAGAGAATGAGGGGGTGGGGGAGAGGACATGGGGGAAGTGAACAGGAAGGAGAGGAAGAGGAGTTGGGGGAGGCGGCAGGAGACAGAGAGAAAGAGAGATCCTTATTCTGACCACGCTTTATTATATATCTTTTGGAGACATGCAAGTCCCCTCATTACAGATAAGGATATGCATCACAGGAAAGGGTTGTACTATAGGTAATACAGCAATGAGGGATGATCTAGGCTAGGGGCATACATGTAATAGGAAAGGGAAGTATGTGACAAAGGCAGACCCCAGACACATGGATGTGACGGAACAGGTTTGACTAGTTCTCTGGCTCGTCAGAGATCATTTACAGAAGTGTGTGAAACCTCCTACCAGGACCAGACTGGTGGTTCACAGGCTTCAGGGAGAAGCAATCTTTTGTGATGTAACAGCAGGGGATGAGCCCTTCAGCCACAGGTCTGGCAGGCTGGACCTTCAGGGAGAATAACTAAACTTCTGACCTCCCACCAAGTGCTGGCAAATAGTTACTAATATTTGCTTCATATTTTGGAATTGTGGAAAAACTGATCTCCATTCTGACAGGAATGAGACCACGTGGGGAGGAAGGCCCTAGCAAACAAAGCAGGGAAGAAGGGGAAACATGGTGAAAAGTGTAGCTTGGGTACTGATCATATCTGCATCAGGCTGCCCACTCCATCCGCTGTCCACGCAAAGCATGGACAGCAAAGGTGCTACTGTGTGAGGGGGATGGCGTGGCTGAATTGACTCAGAGCCTGGGAAAATTAGCTACTCCTTGGAGGGGCAAAGCTCACAGAAAGAGTTTGTGCCCTTATAAATGGTAAAGGGAGTCAGTCAGCAGATACTGCACCTCTCCCACTTGAACAAAGTGGGGTTTACTTAGCTTTTTATTTTCTTGCTACCAGGGAGCAGAGGTCAGCCCTCCTAGTGGAACCTCCAGAAGTTACTGAGCTCTTCCTGTGCTTGTTATCTGGTGATCATAGGCCCTTACCTCCATCAACATTTCTAGTTATACATTTCATTCAAAGCAGTCAACATGTCAGGGCATTACACGGTCCCTAATGAGTCAGTTTTCTAATGTCAGATGGATGATTTCAAAGGTTCATGATAGCCACAAGATCACGCCCGTGTGGATTTCTAAAACACTATCACAATGACAAGAGAACGTTTTTTCAAGTGTACACCAAAGGTTTTATGAAAAAGGAGAGAATGTTAAATGACATTTCAAAGATGAGAAAAAGTTGTGGGTTTTAGAAATAGAGGGAAGTACTAAGTTGTTCAGGCATCTTGTTAAACTGTCCCAGAAATGCCAAGAATTTCTGTGTCAACTGTCAGTTGGAAGATTGTGGCTCAGTGTAAAGTATTTTTCAGAGGGCATTAGTGCACTGCAACTAATTATGGTGTCCTGTCCTCAGAATATGTACTCCAGCATGTTTACGAAGAGAAACTTCAGATCTCCAGGGCATGCTATTCAGGCAGAATGAGGAAGCTATTTGCAGCGTGAATGATGATAAAGGAAAGGAGGAGAGAATTTAGGCCAAGAGAAGACAGCCCTGATGTGCCAGAGATGTTCGTCCTATCCTCAGTTTATATCAAAAGCCAAGTGTAGCTCAAAGCATGAATTGTGCTATCAGTGTTTTTCTGCTCACCTCCAATAGAATCCTCAAATCATATTAGCAGCTCTGGTTATTACAGGATAACGAGCTTCCATTCAAGATTATTATGTAGAGGCTTGTTTCTTAACTAATTTAATATATAGGTCAGAAAAATCTGCTCCTAACAATTTTCTAATGACAATGTAGCCTGATATTTTGGAAACATAAGAAAGTAAATGACACCAATTGTTTCTACACTGTTAACAGCATGTTCTAAGAGTTGAGTGTAAAATTCCCATTCAGTGGCTTTAACTAAGGTCTGACTAATGACAAAATTCCACCACACTGATCAGAATGATTTATTCAAGGGCAAGCATATCATCTGGCTAGGTCAGTTCATGATCGTCAACATCAGAATAGCTTTATCAGGCAGAAAGATTCAAAGTGTCGATGCCATCACAAGCGTGAGAGAGATGACTCTTCAATGTATATTCCTAGCCAGACTGCTTCTCATCTGTCAGTTGACAGTTGCATAGACATCCTGGTGAGAAGCCAGGGCAGGCTCTCTTTTCCTCAGGCTTTGACACTTCCAAGAAGGTGTTTAGCTCAAGAGCTGTGGTTGACCTCAGACGGAGAGCACCTTGGATAGAGTATCCATCTCAAATGACTTTCACTTGACAGATCGTATGATCAGCCTCTGAAGACATCAGAGAAGAAGGGCTCAGGGCTGATGTCAATCTGGAACAGATTGGCCCAGCTATTCCATGAAGAACTCAGCAATTTTCCAGATGTTTTCTTCTTCCTGTTAGATGCTGTAACAGTGCTTAGAGAGGCTGTGATGAATGAAATTGTGTCTTCCAAAAATATGTATCAGAATCCTAAGCCTCATCCTTCCTTGGTAATCCTATTTAGAGACAGGGGTTCCTCTGTTAAATCATACCAAAGTAGGAGGTGGGTAATTAATTTAATAACTTCTGAATTATAAATTAAAACAACAACATCACACACACACAGTGCCTTGTGAGGCTCTCCAAAGAACAAAGGAAAAAATTAAAATGGTCAAGACCCGGAGTTGAAGCCTTACCTTCCAAAGCTGTAAGGAAATATATGTCCTTTGAAGTCATTGGCTTGTGATATTTGTGTTACAGCCGCATTATCTATGTCAAATGGCAGCCAAATAACTTATCCAGCTTGTCTCTCAGTCAAAAAAACAAACCAAAAACAAAACACATTAACCAAGAAGCTCTTCTCTTAGGCAGGCACATGTTACTCCCCCTCCTGGTGACAGGGTTGTAACTCCATCTCACACCCAAGATGTAAACCTGGGAGTTTTCCTTGTCTTCATCTTGTTGCCAATGAACTGATTACATCATTTCTGGTTCTGGCACCAACATTGCTGCAGTACGTTCCCCAGGAGAACCAGGCCCTCAACACCTGCTGACTTACTTCCTGCCTTTGCAGTGAAGAGCCTGGGAAATTAACCTAAAAAACCCACCAAAACAAACCCCCTTGCAAAGCACAGTGATCCTAGGGGGCAGGGGCGGGGCACGGAAGGAAAATAAATTATTTTCATCTTTGATGATTCTATGCAACTAACTCGTAACTAGTCCAGAGAAAAGTGATCTATGAGCTTGTGAGGGACTCAAGGAGGAAATAGACACTGTGAGACCAAGAAGGGGGTGGGATCAGAGGCTACAGCCAGGAAACAAAGAACAGGAAACAGGATTTCTTTTTTCCAACGTCCAGAACAAAGCTGACGGGGAGTTTGGCAGGAAGAGGGACCACCACTTTATATTTCCACTGGAAAAGTACTAAGTGCTCAAAATTGAAGATATTGGGGAAGGGATGAGTCACAGAGGCATGGTGATATATACTATTCTCTTTCTGGGAACAGTCATTTAATGACCTGCTCAGCATTCTTTTAGTATTTAGCTATAGTATTGGGGCTTCAAAATGGAAATTAAGAAAGGACTGGAATAATCTCACCTCGCTCATCAGGAGACATTCCACTACACTGTGCTTCTTTCTCCTGAGACCTTCATATCTTGCTATTCCCTCTTCCTGGAATTTTTCTCTCACTCGATTACTCTTCATTTTATGTCTTACTTCCTCCAGTATTCACTCTGGGACAAGTATGGCTGACTGCCTATCCATTCATTCATTTTTCTCCTCTTTCTGTTACAAGTTTTCTGGTTCTGTTGGTGACAGAGAAGTTCTCAGTAAAAAATCATTTCTTAGTCTCCATTTTAGCTGGGTGGAGCCATGTAACAAAGTACAAATCAAAGAAATGTAAATAGACATTGTTGAATTGTACTTCTGGAAAAACTTCCCTCAAAGGGAGGCCAATTCAATAAAGCAAGCATATTTTGTTTACAAGTAGTCCTTTCTCCTTGAGTATGCCTGAGCCTTTATAATAATGAATGGAGCTCCAGCAACCTTCTGGTAGAAGTGATGTCAAGGACCATACTATAATAATGGCAGGGGGCTGAGCCCCGGTGGCGTAGTGGTTGTGCGCGGGACTTCAGCCCACTGGGACGGAGGTTCAATTCCAGCAGTGGGGCTGGGCCTCCTACTCCCACCACCGGAGAGCAGTGATGCCCAAAAAACTAAAAAAAAAAAAAATGGCAGATCAGAAAACTGGAAGAAATATGGGGCCCTAATGTAAGGTAACCAGACGTCATGCTTTTTAACAATTTGTCCCTCATCCCACGGTGTTTTAAAATTACATAAATATATTACAATACTATTTTTGTATTCTATGAACATTTTTGTTCATATAGACCACATGTTTAATGAAGATCACACCCAGTCAATGGTGTTCCACTTAAAATCTGGTCACTCGATCCTAATGACATCAAGAAGGTGCCATTCCAACATTGGTCTGCTCACCTCTAGAGTTTTCATTCCCTAAAAGGGAAAAAATAAACTTGTTTGTTAGGTTTGTCAGGTTTCTATTACTATTTGCTGAACACATCTTCAACTGATAATCTTTCACACAGCCAAGTTACTTTAACATTTTCCTGTCAAAGTGTAGTGGTTTCTTCCTTTATAGTATTTATACTTTATAAATAAACTTCTCACAAGAAATATACTTTACACACAAGGACAAAAATATAACAAAATTTAAAGGTTGGGAAATAATGTATCAAGCTAATAGAAAGCAAAAAAGAACAAATGTGGCAATATTAATCTCTGATAACATTCAAATTCAAGATAAAATACATCATGAGAGACAAAGAAGAGAATTATATATTTACTAAAGAGAAAATTAAAAAGAAGATATAAATATAATAAAATTCTATGCACCCATCGAAAAGCCTTCAAAATACATTAATCAAGCTCTTACAGAGTTGAAGATAGAAATAGACAAAGCTACAATAGTGGAAGACTTCAATACAACATTTTTTTTTTTTTGGCCTGGTGCTTGGTTTATTGGTATCAAAAGGACAGACTGGCATTGGAAAAGCAGGCTGGTGTGTGGTGGAGCCCCCAGGTGCCCTGTAGAGCCCTTGGGGCTGGTGGCGCGGACCTGTTGTCCTGGAAGCACTTGAGTGACGGTGTGTGTGTGTGTGAGGATGGTCCCAAACACTGTGGGCAGGTGGCACCAGGCGACAGCGGGCACCACAGGGCCTGCGGGCCAGGCCATGCTGATGGGCCACAGTCTGGGGTGACGGTGCAGGTCCCTGGGGTACCAGAGTGCCCATGGCACTCAGCAGGGAGGGTGGCCTATCTCCACAATGCTACGATCCCCGGGGGTGGAGGAAGTTTGGGGGGTAAGCACATTACTGTGGTCACCCCACTGCCTCCACCTCTCAAGCACCTCAGGAGCCTCCAGGTGAGATGCAAGCAGCCTGTCTGACTTCCTCCCCCTCCCCCTGCCCAGTGAGCAGCCAATGGGGGCTGCTGCCCAGGAAGCTGGCCCCCACACCTCGGGTGCCGACTCCAGGTCCTGGTGGGCCAGAGCGCTGGGGCCCGTCCGCAGGGCTGCAATACAACATTTTTGTGGAAGGGCAAAACAATTAGAAAAATTAAACAAAGACAGAAGAATTTAACAGCAAAAATCAGCTAGCTTCACCTCTTAGACATACACAGAACACTCACTCCAACAATGATACAATATATTGTTTTCTAGTGCACATGGAATATTCTCCAGAATGGACCGTATGTTAGACCACAAATCGAGTGCTAATAAATTTTTAAAATATTAAGATATTACAAGCCATCTTATCTGATCACAATTCTATAAAATTAGAAGTCAACAATAGGAAAATCATGAAGACTTGGATGGAAATTAAACAGTGAGCACATTGTTTTAAAGCTATTGAATAACAATAAATAATAAACAGAAAGTTAAAATGTATTGAAACAAGTGAGAATGTAAGTACAACAGATTAAAAGCTTGGAGAGGGGAGCAACCTTCCATAAGGAAAAAGCTGCTTAACAATGTTCAGAAATACAGAAACCAAGGGGAGAATATATATGAAACTGTGTTCCTAGTTGGGTACTCTTGACCCAGACTTTGTGCTGTAGTCTTCTGGAGCTTCAGACTCTGTTCTTTTGGGACTTACAACAGCCTTCACAGGTCACAGCAGAAGGATTTGAGTGGAAACCACACTAACTGAACTGGGCTTTACCTCAATCTCACCTATATCAGATTTAAGAAACTGTCCTACTCCTTAGACTTAAGACAAAAACACCCTACTATGAGAAGTAGCAGATGATTGCTCTCCCAAGGCTATGGAATTGGTAGTCATTGGACTTTGCTTCAGACCTTTGATTCAGCGTGCCCAGTGAACGGTGGCCTGGAACACCACATACTTACTCTTCTAATGCCCTCCTTGATTTCTTATGACATTTATTAGTCTGAGAGGTATGGTTCTGCCTTTGTGGATGAGCGTTATTGCAAGTTTTACCCTATTACCAGCTCCCATTGTTCATGCAAACAGTACATAGTCACTTAAGAGTTTAATCTGTATAAGTCAGCAATTCATGTATTGTGATCTGAATTCAATCTATACTTATATAATTACCTTTTTCTCAACAGTGTTTTAAACTCTATACCATTGGCTAAATTAATTGCACTATCAATAAAATTACCTTATGCCCTAGGGGAATGATTTACAATGACCTTTATCATAAAATGGTAATGCTGTCTTTAAAATGAATAAAAACTATGTTATATTTGGAGCTTGAATTTAATTCATATAAATGAATTTGGGACTTGAATTTAATTAAAGCTTCATATAAGAACAATTTATTTGAGTTGAGCCCCTGTAGTGTAGTGGTTGAGTGGGGGACTGCGACCCACTGGGTTGGCAGTTCAAATCCAGCAGCAGCTCTCCAGGAGCAAGGCTTGGCCTCCTACTTCCACCAGAGAGCAGTGATGCCCCCCCCCCCAAAAAAAGAACAATTTATTCTCATGACAAAGCCCTACTTGATACTTGCCCTCATGAAGTGGTCACTGAAGATATGGGTGCTATAGAAAAGTGTCTTGAAGAAACCAGAGGGTGCCAGGCTATCAGAAACAATAGCACCTGGAATCTTAAAATCTTGCCTTAAAACAAGCAGCCATGTAAGTGAGGTGTCAGCTAAGTTCACATGATTTACCCCAGCTTGTGTGATCCAAAGATTAGAAATAATAAAATCTAAATCTGAAGGAGAGAAGGGTATCAGAGCTTAAAGTGTGAACACCTGATTTATAGAAGGCAATGGATGACAGTGGAAACCCAAAATCCATTTGCAGTTGTACACACATGGATTAAGCTCCAGTGAATTTTCGTGGAATATAGTCCAGGGATGTGACTTCCCTTGCTATCAGACAGAAAGCATTGTAAAGTTGATTATGACCAATGTACTTAGGTTGAAATGTAATACCTAATCATCTGATCTCCCTTTTAACCCATTTTAAAGTGTTTGTTTCTAAATATGTTCTGCTTTCTCTGTGATCAAGGGTTTCGCATGTTTTGTATAGTCATTCTTGTTTTTTGCTTTTTTTGCTTCTTGATAGTGTTTGGTATGATTTTCTATATATGGAACTAAGGATAGGTAAATATGTAGAGAAAGGAACTGCTTTAATAATTACCCACAGTCAAGTCAGGGTAGGGTGTTGGGAAATGGAGAGCTAACAACATAGAGAACAAGAAGATAATTGATTATTCTGAAACAATCTATAGCGGTGATGATTGTGATACTGTTCTTAATATAACTGAATGATTAAATTGTATGATTTGTGAAATATATGCCAATAAAATACTTTTTAGAAAAATCCTTTGAAGAACAGCAAAACAAGTACTGAGAAGACAATTTTGAGCAAGAAACACACACTTTAAAGAAGAGTAAGAATAATCCAACACCCTTGTGTATTATCCCCAACAACTAGAACAACACAACAAATAAGCCTTCAGCCTCAGGGAAAAAAAACAATAAAGATTAGAGCATCAGCAAGTGAATCAGAAAACAGAAAAATCAATGGGGAGAATCAACAAGAAAATAGTTGGGTTCTTTGAAAGGATTAACAAAACCGACAAAGTACTGGCAAACACTATAAAGGAAAATAATATGCAAATATCACAAATTAGAAACCAAATGGGTGACATCATAACTTAACAAACTGAAATAAGACAGATAACACAATATTACAAAATTGAAAGTCTAAAAAATGGACAAATTTCTATAAATGCACTACTTATCAAAACTAACACAAAATGATATACAAAAGCTAAACAGACTCATAAAAAGAAAAAGTGGTCATGTTATTAAAATACTCACTATTAAAAAAAATCCAAGACCAGATGGCTTGGAGAAGAATTGACACTAGCAGCACTCAAATTATTCCAGAATAGAGAAAAGGGTGGCAAATTCCCAGTTTCATTCTGTGAAAAGACCACAACTCTAATACCAAAGCACGCAAAGACATCACCAGAATAGCAAATTATGGACCAATATCCCATATGAACATAGATGCAAAAATTCTCAATAAAATCCTACCCAATAAAATATCAAAAATGATATATCATGCCCAAGTGTGATTCAAACCAGGAATGCAAAGTTGTTTCAACATTAGAAAACCAATCCATGTAATCTATCATTAAATATATGATAGTCATATCAATCGACACATAACCTTAGCAATTGATATAGAAAATACATTTGACAAAATCAACAACCAGCCCTGATAAAAATGATCAACAAATTAAGAAAAGAAGAATTCCTCAACAAAATATAAGGTAGATACACAAAACCACCTGCCAACATCTCACTCAATGGAGAGAAACTGAAAGCATTCATTTGCCAACAGGAACCAGACAAGGATGTCCTTTATCTCAGTCTTTATTCAATATTGTACTGGAAGTCTTAGCCAGAGCTATTGGGCAACAAAAAGAATCAAAGTCATCCAAATTGGCAAAGAAGAAGTAACCAAACCAAACAAGGTGACTGCCATTAGTCCTTGATAATAATGACCCTACAGGAAAGGCTAAAATTGTCCCTTGTGGGTTGTCACTCTTATGGAAGCAGAAAGCCTCATCTTTCTCCCACAGAGTGACTGGTGGGTACAAATCACTTATTTTGAAATTAGCAACTTACTACACAACTTATGTGCATCAAAATAATTTATCAAAATAATAAAAATATAGCCCACAGAACAGGAATTCCTTTTGTCAATGACATATTGGATAAGAAACTAATCTAGAATTTATGAAAACTAGCAAATAATCCAGTAAAAATGTATCAGAGGACAGGAACAGATACTTTACCAATAGACATTCAGGTGACCAACAAATAAATAAAGACATGCTCATGCTCATTAGTTATTTGAGAGATACAAATCAAAACAACAATAAGATATCACATCACTCTAGCATTAACTGTAATGCTATAAAAATAATAGAAAACAGCTGAGCCCCGGTGGTGTAAGTGGTTGAGTGTGGGACTGCAGCCCAAATTTGGCAGTTCAAATCCAGTGGCAGCTCTCAGGAGCAGTGCTGGGTAGCTCCCACCACCACCAGAGGGCAGTGATGTCCCTCACCCCAAATAATAGAAAACCACAAATGCCGGACTGAGTGTAAGCCTCTCTCAAACACTGCTGTTGAGACTGTAAAATGGTACAGCCGCTGTGAAAAGTGAAATTTCCTCAAAAAGTTGGGGGGACAACTTACAACTTAGCAAGCCCTTTATCTGGTTTATATCCTGGAGAATGTAGAGCCTCAACACAGATAACTGTATGCACACCAATGTTCAACACTCTTCACAATAGCAAAAAGATGGAAACAATCTAATAATGACCACCAGGGGAAGAATGGATAAATACATTTGTGAGCACATGTGCGCGCACGCACACACACACACACACACACACACACCAATGGGATACTATGCCACATTAAGGAAGGAGAACCTTCAAAACATTTTATAACATGAATGAAACTGGAGAATATCTTGCTGAATGAAATTAGTCATTAACATAGGGAAAATGTAAGAAGTCACTATCATGAAAGTAAAGAAAGGGCTTTCAGGCTAAAAAAAAAAATTCTTTGATGAGTTCTAGAGATAGGAAATGAAGGAAAAGAGGGTAGGCCAGTCTTAACTTGATATTTGTGCGAAGGAAAAATCCATACAATAAGAGGGGGGTTGGGAAAATGTGGTGGAAGTAGAGGAAGACACTGAGAACTTCGTAAGAGTCACAGGCAATGGAGGCAAGCATTGTTTTATATTCAGTGCTTCAATAGTGGTGATCTACAAGGAGATGCTTGGGTTGAACAAGTGTAGGAGGTTGAGTGGGGCATCCCCATAAATACAAACAGATTTGACGCAATATCCTCTGTTACAGTAGAACCCAGTACATGATCGCATCAGTACTTGGGCATAATCTGATTTCAATGTGAAATGTTAAGAAAATTTTATATCAGAGCTGCAACAAAACATCAGAATCCTATGATGCATGTAATTTTTGTAAATAAAAGCAGTTCATGTTTCGGTCACTCAGCATTAATTGGCGTTGTTAGTACATGTTGTTTAAATCTTTTGCGACTGTGCTCCAAGTGTTTTTCTTTAATTTTCATGGCTTTTGTGGATTTTTGTGTTATTTTTAGATAAAACACATGGGCCCTAAGAAAGAGTTTTTTGAAAAGAACCATCATGTTGTGGAACTGGTTAACCATGTTATTGATATTGTTGATGATAATCTAGTAACCCCTTTAGAAAACAGTTAAGAAAATGCCAAGAGCAGTTTACATTAGACAGATTTTTTTAAAAAAGAAAAAGCCAGCCAGGTCTTAATGGAAAAAGGCAAAATGGGGGTGGAGGGTGGGGAGGGACTCCTGAAAAGCAGCTACTAGTTGATTTCATGGAAGGAGATTCCTCTTCCAAACAATGACTCTCTCTCCACACCTCCTCTCCACCTCTGTGTCCACAGATCCAGATCCTCATTGATCTCAAAGTAGGGGCCATATTGTAGTTGTTAACTACGTTTGTAAAGTTGTGCTTCTTATTTAAAGTATATTACTTAATTCTGAACTCATTTGCTTTGAAATTTCTGTGTAATGTTTTTTATAAAAAGGCAAAGTTAGGGCAAACACTTGGTGGTGGAGAACGGATTAATCCATTTTCAGTTATTTTTTAAGGGAAAAATTCAGACTTTGACTGCATCACATTTCCACATTCCTTCTAGAACGGATTAGCACCCAAGCCAGGCGGTCAGGATGGGACAGGACGGGGCTGTGTCTTGTTCCATGGTCCAGAGGGACGCTGTGGACCAGAAGGGCTGGACAGCACCAAAGAACAGCGAGCACAACAGCAGTCACTGCCAGTCAACCTTGACATTCCCTGGCTAGTCATGCTCCTCACAGGGTGTCCGTCTGCTGTGGCTCTGTGTGTGTGTGTGTGTGTGTGTGTGTGTTACAGTCCAGGAGCAGTGCAAGAGAGGAAGGTCCTCATGGAGGTGGGTGGAGGCGGTGGCTACAGCAGTGGGCTCAGGTACAGGGTGATTGTGAAGGTGGCACAGGAGCGGTGGTGTTTCCTTCTGTCGCGTATGAGTCAGAATCAATTCCAGGACACCAAACAACAACATGAAATAAACGACTGAGTGTGGAACGATGGCGTCCAAAATGATTGACTGCTTCCTATATCTTCCCAGGTTATCTTCCAGGGCACTTTTACCCATCTTGTTACCTGGCTATGATTTTTTTTTAATTTTGCACATTTGGTACGGATTTCTAGTGAAAATAAAACGTTATGTTTCTTGAGAATGCATGTTTGCCTTCCTGTAGCAGAACCAGGGTTCCATACTTGCATTCTATGAAAATTTTTGTTGCTCCATGTAGACAAAATTTTTAATCAAGAACTCCACCCCACCCCCAGTCACTGGTGTCCCGCTTAAAATATGGCCACTTTACCTGTAAGGGTAATCAGATAAGAATATTCTCAGGAGAAATCATGAAGGAGAGATGGAGTAGCATCTTCCAAAAGTTGAATAACAGTAACTCAAGAATCCTCTATCCTGTCAAACTCTCCTTCAAAATAGAGTGGTGAGGGTTTTCCCATATCAGGAAAAATTTAGAGAATATGTGAAATAAATAACTCTATGCCCCCACAGCACTACAAAATTACTTCCCAACTCATTTTGGTCAGAAGACCAACATCCACAGAGCACAAACATGAAAACATCACATAGTGTAACACTATATGCAGAAGTCAGAGCACTGAAAGCAATGCCCAAGACATCTTGGACAGTGATAAGCAGGCAAGAATGAACCCTTCTCCTCCCCAATACATACAGAACACGCTGCTAAGGAGGGAGGGAGGAAAATGTTTATCACAAAATGTACAAGATGACAAAAGCTAGCAGATTGGGTTAGGAAACAAAACCCAGCAATCTGTTGTCTGTAAGAGACACATCTCGAGCTTATGGAAAAAAGCAGGTTGAGGATCAAAAGTTGACACAATGTATATCAAGCTAATGACAATCTAAAAAAAAAAAGCAGGAGTTGCAATTCTAATCTCTAACAAGAGTGATTTCAAGGTGTAGGATGTAACAAGAAATAAGGATGGGCATTCATAAACCTGGAAATCAGCAAAAGAATGATAAAAAAGCAAGGGCAAAAAAAAACCCAGCAAGGGCAAATTCTCGGAAGATGAATAACTTACTTTTCAAAAGAAGAGGATATTGGCCCAAATTTGAGGTGAAATTCAGAAGTTTCTAGGAACGGATGAGAATGATCATACAAAATTCCAAAACTTATGGGATACAGCAAAGGTAGTTATCAGAGGATGTTTGATAGCAATCAGTGTGCATGTAAAAAAAGAAAGAGATACCTATGGTGGATACCCTTTCACAAAACCTTCAGCAGTTGAAACAGAGTCAACAGAATAATTCTTTTAATAGCAAAAGCAAAGAAATTATAGAAATCAGGGCAGAGATAAATGAATGGGAAAGCAAAAAATGATAGAGAAAATCAACTCAGTAAAAAGCAGGCACTTCAAAATGAGTAACAGAATTCACAAACCATTGGCAACCCTAACAAAAGAGAGGGGGGAGCAGATGTCAATATCCAGGTTGAGGGAACGAAACAGGGGAATTAAAACAGACCCAAAATTCAGGTTGAGGGATAAAATAGGAAATTACAGCAATAAAATGAAATGAATGGACTAATGATACAGAACTATAAAGGACAGTACTTCAAGGAATACAACAACTTGGAAGACATGGACAAATACCTGGGAGTGGGGAGAGTGGGAACCTCCCCAGATTATATCATATCAAAAACTTGAACAGACCCATAGCAAAAGAAGCTGGCTCAGATGGCTTCACAGGAGAATTGTAACAAGTATTCAGGAAAGAGCTGACACCAATTCTATACAAGCTCTTCCTGAACATAGAAAAGGACAAGTAAACTCCCCAAAGCACTCTATGAAGCTAGTATAACACTGATAACAAAATTGGGCAAGGATCCGGCAAGCATGACAGACTAGTATCTCTAATGAAAATAGATGCAAAAATTGAGCCGGGACTGCGGCCCACTGGGTTGGAGGTTTGATTCCAGCTCCATGGAGCAAAGGTTGGGCCTCCTACTCCCACCACCTGAGGGCAGTGATGCCCCCCCCCAAAAAAAGAAAATAGATGCAAAAATCTTAACAAAATCTGCACCAATAGAATACAAAAGTATATAAAAAGAATAATCATGGGCTGAGCCCCGGTGGCGTAGTGGCTGTGCGCAGGACTGCGGCCCACTGGGATTAAGGTTCAATTCCAGCTCCATGGAGCAAAGGCGGGGCCTCCTACTCCCACCACCAGAGGGCAGTGATGCCCCCCCCCCAAAAAAAGAATAATCATAACCAAGGGGGATTCATATCAGGTATGCAAGGATGGTTCAACTTCTGAAAAATCCATCAACATTATCCACCACTCTGTGAAGAAAAAGGACAAGAATCACATGATAAAACCAATAGATACAGAAAAAGCACTTGACAACATTCCTAACTAAGATACTCAAGATAAAACTGGAAGGAAAAGAAGTCAAAATCATTAAAGTTATATATAGAATTACAATCAATGGAGAAAAGATGGAAACATTCTCACCGAACAAGGGAACCAGAAAAGGATGCCCCATGTCCCCACTTTTATTCAACATTGTCCTGGAGGTCCTAGCTAATAATATAAGGCAATGAAAAGATTTCAAATGTATACATCTGGGGAAAGAAGAAGTGAAATTATCATTATCTGTAGATGATATGATTTTAAATATTGAGAACCCCAAAGGCTCCACAATAGGAGTCCTGGAAGTGATTAGAAGAATATGATAGGGTGGCAGGATACAAGATCAGCAAGCAGAAGTCAACTGGTTTGCCATACATTACAGAAAAGGAACTCTAGAAGGTAGTACCCTTCACAATAGCCAAATATAAATTGAAATATCTAGGGATATACCTAAGGGAAAAAATCCAAAAGATCTGTACAAGGAAAACAACAGAACATTAATACAAGGAACTCAAAGGTATCTTCACAAATGCAAAAATACCCAATGCTCATAGATTGGTAGATTCAATATTATAAAGATGTTGATCCTACTTAAAAATATATATTCATATAGGTATATATACAGATATGTACATAGGCAAATATGTAAAGACAGGTGTATTTTTCTTTCTCTACACATACAACAAGGAAACTGATAGACGTTAGGCCTCTACTTAAATCTTACTTTAGTACAAGAGTGGTTTGTTCTAATAATGTGACAATATATAATACTCACCTTCTCAATATGATCACTGAAGACAAAGTAGGTACATAAGTTGGTGGTGTCCAGCTATTAAAAGATGTAATACCTGGGGTCTTAAATGCTGAAAGTTAAACAAGCATCCCTCTAGCAAGGAAGCAACAAAGCCCACATGGAAAAAGCACACCAACCCGTGTGACCATGAGGTGACTGTGGGAATTGGTATCAGAAGTTCAAAAACAAGCAATCAAATTGATACGGAGTGTGGACAAAATGGAGACCCCAAACCCATCTGTAAGATAAGTGGAAAGTTCCCTCATAGAGGGGCCACACAGAAGGGATGGTTTATCCAGAGTGCAGTAAAGCACTGAAGAAACACATGACTCTCCTCTAGTTCTTTAATATTCTCCCCTTTTTATTATGTTCTTACTGCTACCTCATTAATCTTGTTAGACTTGCATATACTCATGTGTATAATTAACATCATTCAATGACTGAAATTCAAAACAGATGGAAGCAGTCACAGTAATGGAAGCAATGATTCCCTGAGGGCACAGGAAATGAAGGGGGTAGTGATGACAATGATGCCTGTACAAGCCCTCTTGAGGGGAATGAATAACAGAATTGTAGGTGAATGGATACATTGGATGATATAAGATATGACAGAAAACAATTTTAAAATACACATATAATGAAGGTTCCTCAGAGGGAAGGTGGAAAAGGGAGGGGCTAAAGGCTAAAGGGAAGCTGATATCAAAGAGTTCAAGAGAAATAAAATATTTTGAAACTGATGGTGGCAGCAATTGTACAATTATGCTTGATCTAATTAAATTATGGATTGTTATCATTTCTGGAAAAAAACAATAAAATGAAAAATTGTATATATTGGACATTAATACATGAAGTCAAAGCAGATGCCTAAGGTTTGGGAAATACCAGATAAATATTTTATAGATGATGAAGCTAAAGCATGAAACTGTCCAGAAAATATTTCATAACTAGCAATTGTGTATCCAAAGGCACCCTGGCGGCTTAGTGGCTATCAATTGGACTGTGAGGTTGGTAGTTCAAAACAACCAAAGGCTCCTCAGGCAGAAGGTGAGGCTTTTTACCTCCATAAAGAGTTACAGTCTTGGAAACTCTATAAGGTGGCCACAAGTCAGAACTGACTCAATGGCCCTGAGTTTGGTTTTGCTGTTGCTATTGTGTACTCAGTTCTTGGTGCAAGGAAGAATGTAAATGATATAGAAAGTGGTAAGCTTGCACCAAGGATCCTACTAACAGTAGCAATATCAGCTGTAGCAGCAGTAGTAATGTTAGCACCACATTTTTTGGAGCATAAGCTGAACTTATGGTGAGGGGAATGAGGGTGCATCTTATGGTCTGAAGGTGTAGTACTCCAGGACACTTTAGGATAATGGTACCACTTAGTTCAGGTTTTTTTCCTTGTTTTCCTGCTCTAAAAACTGGGTGTGTCTTATGGTCAGGTGTATCTTATGGTCCGAAAAATAGATATTTAATGAAAGCCTATGCTTAGCATATCCGTACCTGCCATCCCAGCCTTTACACGTTACAAAATTCAAAGATAGTGTACACCGAAAAGGAGGCCTGGAGTTTGCGAGCAGACAGTTTCAAAGAAAAGGGAAGTCGCTGTGGCAGCAAGAGCAAAGACAGAAGTGCTGTGTCCTGTCAGTCAGTGGTCATGGTCACTGAGTCAGGAAGGCACAGCCTTAGGTTCTTTCACTTTCTGACCCCACTCAAGCTACAGAGCTGCACTCAGCAGTTGGGCATAAGTAGGATGAAGGGAATGCAAGCTGCAGATGAATGCCGACAAGCTGCTCTGAAAAATGGACCATCTTGAGAGGCTGTCTTGTTCATAAGGAGACATGGTATCTGGATGGCAACTTTTGCATTTCCAGCTTCCTATGCAGATGTCGCATTTTCCAGCACATCCTAATTCTATTTTGTGTATGTGCTTATGATAGCCAAATGTCATTAATAATGGCCAGTCATGAAATGAAGGAAGTCATTAGATCAGAACAGGCTTAGCAGTTGCGCAAGTTCTCAAGTGGAGGTTTGGTGGGCAAAAGTCATTGCAGGGTTTAATTTAATCAAATGTCCTGGAGCCTCCAGGGACTCTCACGCATGTGTGAGCACTAATCTGGACTGACAGCAACATCACAGTCAATCAAGATCTAATCTGACAGAACTCTTGAAGAAAATGCCAGAAAGTTAGATTAAGAAAACCAATGGCTTCTCATTTGGATGCTATTTACTTCACTAAATACAGAGAATTCAACTGTAGTCTGCACGCACATATCTCCACATTGTCAGTTTTCAAACTGGGAACACTTGATGGTCCCAATTTGAATCAACCAGATGGTCTGTGGGGAAAAAAAATATGGGTATCTGCTGCTGTAAAGAGTCCAGATTTGGAAATCCCCTGGGGCAATTAGTCTCTGTCCTATTGGATCACTATGAGTCAAAAGTGAGAGTGTCAATAGGCATAGCACACTGTCAATAAGTATAGTTGCCAAATCCACAAAAACTAAGGGATAGGGCCTCAGCCCCAGTGGCATAGTGGTTGTGCGCTGGACTGTGGCCCACTGGGATGGAGGTTTAATTCCAGCTCCACAGGAGCAAAGATTGGGCCTCCTACTCCCACCACCAGAGGGCAGTGATGCCTAAAAAACACAAAAAAAAAACACTAAGGGATAATTGAAGTGAAGTGGTAATCAGGAGGCCACCTTAGAGTCAGATATCCATGGCCTGAATGCTGACTTTTCCACTTTCTCTTGCCAGGACACCTTGGGATATTTGTTGAGTGGGCTTTGCTCACATACTGAACTGTCATGAGAACTAAATAAGACAAATATTTTCCTTGGGGCCTAATCCATGTTAAATATATAATAAATGTTTCAATAACTAAATAACACTATTTCTCACGAGTCTCTTAGTTTTTATACTATGGTGATTTACATAATGCTATGATGCTGGAAGATATACCACTTGTGTTTCAAATACCATCAGAGGTACAGGTTTCAGCAGAGCTTCCAGACAAAGATCAAACTTGGAATAAGGAAAAGGTGGTCCACTGCTAAGGGATTAACCCCAGAAAACTCTATGAAGAGAAATGGAACAATGGAACAATGTCCGATGTAGTGATCAAAGGTAAGGATTTCAAGTTGGAATGCATGCACAATAGGACAAGAACTGTCCCCTCAAGGTAGGAATATGAGGGAGCAACACTTCTAGATTCTAGAATCTTTAGTTGCTGATGCAACAAGCTTCAACATAAGTAGCAACGACTATAAACATCCATTAATAACCAAAACATGGGATGAATGAAACATGAATCTAGGAAAATCAAGTCCTTGAATATGAAAAGTATGAAATTCTATGCATAAAGATTGATATCCCAGGCATTAATGAAATGAAATGGACTGGTATTGGCCATTTTGAGTTGGAAAAATGTATGAATTACTGTGCCAGCAAAGAAAAAAATAAATAGGTGTGGCACCACATTCATTATCAAAGTAAACATTTCAAGATACATACTGAAGCTCTGTGCTGTCTGTGATAAAATAATATTTATAGACTTACAGGGAAGATCAGCTAATGCAACTCCCATTGAAATGTATACACTATCCACTAAAGCCAGTGATGAAGAAATGCAAGAGTTCTATCAACTTCTTTAGTCCTGAAGTGAATTGGTTAAGTAGTTCTTATGCATTGAAAATTGCTGATAATTGGACTGAGAAAATTGGAAACAAAGAAAAAGGCTCGGTAGTTAGAAAATACGGCCTTGGTGACATGAATAAAGTTTTATAGATCATTTTAGGATCTTGTGAGATCAATGACTTTTTTTTTTGCAATAGGGCACTACAAGTTGGCATCAGCAAACAGTATGTATGCAATAAAAAGAATGACTTCTCCACTGCAGTGACCATTTGTCAGCAATATAAGTGCTGGCTACACAAATGCACCTTGCCAGATGGTGAGCACAGGAGTCAAGTGGACTTTATCTCTTGGGTGTGGGGTCGGGCTGGGGAAAGATGGAGAAATTCAATAGTACCAGCCAAAGTCCAGGGTCAACTATGAGATATATAATTGATTACTTATATGTAAGTTCAAATTGGGGTGGAGAAAACTAAAATTAATCCACAAGAGCCTAAATCTGTCCTTGCATATACCCTGCCTGAGCTTTAGAGACCATTTGAAGAGCTGATTTGCATATTGAATACTAATGAAAGCCAAACGAGTTTTGGGACCACATCAAGAAATCATACAAGAAGAAAATGAAGGTAAATAAAAATAAATAAATGAAGGCGAATGCAAAAGTAGATGTGCCAGAGACTCAGATACTTGCTTTTGAGCATAGAGTCATTAAAGCAAATGGAAGAAATTATTAAATAAAACATTTGAACAGAGCATTTCAAGATGAAGTTGGGAGGACAAATTAAAGCATTATAATGAAATACGCAAAGATAGCTTAGAAAGCCAAAGCATCTCTTAAGTTGAAAGAACTGAAAGTAAAAAGAAAGAAGCCTTGCGCCAGCATACTGCAGGGTTCTGTGAGCAAAATATTGAATAGTGTATGAAACACCATAAAAAGAGTAAAGGAGGCTGAGCCCTGGTGGCGTAAGTGGTTGAGTGCTGCCCTTCGGCCCGCAGGTTTGGTGGTTCAAATCCAGCGGTGGCTCTCAGGACCAGTGCTGGGTAGCTCTCACGACCACCAGAGGGCAGTGATGCCAAAAAAAAAAAAGGATTGAAGGAAATATACAGTCACAAAAGTAATTGTTGACCTTCAATCATTTCGATAGTTCATGTATGAACAAGATCTAATGATGTTGAAGGAAGAAATCCAAGCTGCACTGAAGATATTAGAAAAAAAATATTCATCAACAATTGGGAGAATACCAATTGAAATATTTCAGCAAACTGCTGCAGCCCTGAAAGGACTCACGAACCCACTAGAGGAGATTCATATTCATATTCCAAAGAAAAATGACTGAAAAGAACATGCAAACTATAGAACAATGTCATTGATAATATATGCAAAATTTTGCTGAGTATCATTCAACAATGATTGCAGCAGTACATTGACAGGGAGCTACCAAAGGTTTAGGCTAGATTCATAAGAGGACATGGAATAAGGGAAGTCATTGCTGATGTCAGATGACTCTTGGCTCAAAAGAGAAACTATTGGAAAGATGTTTACTTGGATTTTATTGACTGTGCTAATGATTTGATAGTGTGAATCATGACAAACTATAGATAGCCCTGAAAAGAATGGGAATCCCAACACATCATTGTGCTCATGAGGAACCTGTACATGGATCAAAAGGCCATTGTGAGAACAGAACAAGGGCATACTGTATGGCTTACAATCAGGAATTGTGTGTGTCAGGGTTATGTCATCTCACCATACTTATTCAATGGGTTTGCTGAGAAAATCATCAGAGAATCTGGACTATATGAAGAAGAATGCAGCATCAGGTTTGGAGGAAGGCTTATTAACAACTTGTGATCTGCGGATGACACATCCTTGCTTGCTGAAAATGAGAACTTGCAAACCTTGCCAATGAAAATTAAAGCCTCAGTTTTCAATATGGATGGCAACTCAATGTAACACACACACACACACACACACGTGCGCGCGCGCACACGTGATTTTAAACCATGCAGTATTCTCCAGTTCACACAACTGTCTCTTGTCTCATGTACAAGTTATGCATGAGCTCAATGTATTATTCTGGACTTCCCATTCTCAAGGTGATACACAGTGTTTATGCCCTATACAGTCAAATGCCTTAAGCAAATGATCACAAGCAAAACATTCCTTGCTTGTGGCAAAACTGATATTCTTCTGTAATGTGAACGTTCTTCGGAATGGGTACAGATATGGATCTTGTCTAGTCAATTAGCCAAAGTAGCTGTCTTCTAAAGTTCCTGGCATGACAACGATAAGGAAGAACCAGGAAAAATCGATATGTTTGAAATATGAAGGTGGAGATGAATATTGAAAGTACCACAGTCTATCAGAAGAACAAACACATCTGCGTGGGAGGAAGCACAGCCAGATTGCACCTTGGCAGAGAGAAGAGTGAAACTTTGTTTCACCTGTTTTGGGACATGTTATTAGGGAAAACGGGAAGACCTTGAATGAGATGGATGGCCATAGTGGCTACAACAATGGGCTCAAACATGGCAATTGGGATGATAGTACAGAAATCAGGCCATGTCTCAGTCTATGTACATTAGGGTGGCTATGAATCAGAGGCAGCTTGATGGAACACCTGACTACAGTACCAAGAGCATTGCCCTGTCTCACTACAGAATCACAAAGGGTGTGAAGGATCATTGGCATACAAAATGCATAGAGGAGTCGGCTAAATCCAAGCCTCAGGAAAAGAAGAGAAAAAGAAAGTTAGATAAGAATTTTAAAGCACAAAATGGGAGAACAAGCTGGGAAGCAAGCAAACCTAGAAGTCATTGCAAAAACACACTTCTACTCCAGAGAGAAATTAAGTTATCTGTGAAAGAGCCTTAACAATGAAAACAATTTAGTAGGAAATTACATTCATTTACTCTAAACAAAAGAAGAAGAAAATTATAATGCCTCTTGGAAGGGGGCAAGGAGGCCAGACTGCTTTTCTAATCACCCAAATATTGCAGGACTGACATTGGTGACAGTTTCATGTGGTAGGAGCATGCAATGGCTCCTACTGTAGTTTACGTGGCCATGATCTCCCTGTACCACCAAAGCAGCTTTTCAACTCATCTCCTGCCTAATCGCCAGTTATAGAAACCTATCAGCTTCCAGACAATCCACCTGCTCCCAATAATCAAAGTTCTCTTTTAAAATTACAAATAAAATTACAAAATAAAATTACAGATAAATTACAAATAAAGCCCCTGATACATTTTATCAGGGGCTCTTACAGCTTTTATAGAAATCCATACATCAATTGTATCAAGCATAAATGTACATGTATTGCCATCATTATTTTCTAAACATTTGCATTCTGTCCAAACCCTTTGTATCAGCCCCTCTGCCCTTTAATTGAGTTCAATCGCAGCCCCATAGGACAGGGTAGAGTCATGCTGTCGGCTTCCTCAGGCTGCCAATCTCAATGGATTCGGCCTGTTGCATCTTTCTTCTGCTGGGTGGCCAGTGTGTTTAGCCCACTGGCCTTGTGGGTAGCAGACCAGTTCTTGAACAAGAGCATCACGGGTCCTGCAGCCAATCAGGCCTCTCTTCTGGAAGGCACAGAAAAAGAGAGTCGGCTCATGTGAAGCTGGTCAAGGACCACACATTCATCCCCAGAGTCTACCACGGGGTCTCCACAGGTGTGAACCTGAGGGGGGTGGCGGGGAGCATTAGGTAGGCTGACTCGTGGCCGCCCCTGGCACAAGTAAAATGAAATGCCATGCAGTCCTGCACCACCCCATCATGGGTCACAGGTCTGACAAATGTGATCCGTGAGGCTGTTTGAAGGAGGCAGATTGGCAGGTCTTTCTTCCTAGCCCATCTCCCCCTGGGAGCGCTTCTGAAGCTTGTGCAGCAGGATAACAACGTGCACGCTCCCACAGACAGCTGCAGGGTTGTTGGCACGGAGTGCATTGGTCAGGAACAAGCATGGGTCTCACACATGGAAAGCAAGAATTCCACCACCAAACCACCCTGACCCTTAACTGCCCAGAAGAGCGCTCACATTGAAGGTCCATCTCCTCGAGGTCTATGTTCCTGTCCTTCCCTCCTGGCCTGGGGAGTTTGTGAAGAACTCCTGGTCCAAAGGCAAACACAAGGTGAAGCTTTTCTATATGAATTCTCACAGGGGCTGGAAATGAGCAAGGGCTGCCTGCCGTTCTAGGGAGCAGCCATCTGTAAGGGTGAGCCATCTGCTCACCAGGAGGGACTCGGGGTTCCTCAGTTGCAGAGCTGCAAAGCGAGGCATGAGAGTATCACTTTTCTCTGGAGTTTGAGGCTGGGATGGTTTTGACCTGAAGAAATTACAGTATGCAAGTGCTTAAGGAGAGCAATCCAATTCTGATGTCCTCTTCTGTCCCCCAACACCTTTGTGTGCTGGGGACACACAAGGCACTGCCCCAGCGCACAAAGGCACCAAAATGCTAACCCGCTTTACCCCTTTTCGTCATCACCCATCCCCATGGATTTAAACCCAAACCAGACCCACTCATCATATTTCCTTAGGACTGAATTTAACTGCCCCCTTTGGCTTCCGGGGCTGTATATCTTCATGGGAGCAGATGGTCTCAGCTTTCCCCAGTGGAGCAGCTGGGGCAGCTCATGATGGAATCCCTAAGAGTCCCACAGCTCCTAACTCCCCCTCGTGTCTTCCAAAGCTATCCCAGGGAGAGATCTCTTGGTCTTAGAGGCAAGAAAATGAACTTCCATCCCCTCTCAATGAAGGTTCGTTTTTCTACCTCAAGGACTCAGAGAGAGAGAGAGAGAGAGAGAGAGAGAGAGAGAGAGAGAGAGAGAGAGAGAGAGAAGAGAGAGAGATTCCCAAGAATAACTTTAAAAGTGAAAATACTAACACAAAAGAGGCCAAATACAAAAGAGAAAAATGTTATCAACTGCCTCTTCCTGGCAAGCAAACCCAAGCGACACAGAAATAGTTACCATCAAGTCAGCTCCAATGCTTGCAGACTTCTGCCATCAGAGTAGAGCAATGCTCCCTGGGGCTTCCAAGGCAGACTGTTCACAAGTATGTATCTGGTCTTTTTTTCCCAGGCACCTATGGATGGATTTGAAGTCCTGAACTTGCAGTTAGAGCTAAGCAAGTACATTCATGGTTTGTACCACCAGGGACTCTGGCCCTCAGGGAACAGCAGTCTTGTGTGCAGATTACTGGTCTTCAAGACCTTCTTGGGTACCACTCTAACCCTCCTTCTCACCCACGTTTATAACTCAGAGTTTACAGCTCAGTGCATCCTTACAAACTAGGGTTCGTCCTGGGATTAAGAAAAGGACTGGAGACATGAATTTGTCTAAAAGTATCAGTGATTTAGTCACTACATTCTTGGGGAGTGGGGACAGAATGGAAGGGAGGAAAAGAATGTGGACACACACATAAACATATACACACAAATACACACACACACACACACACACACACACACGTACACACGGAGAGAGAGAGGCCGAGAGAGAAAATGAGAATCTGCCTGGAGCTGACTATGTGAAAACAAAGACAGATGCCAGTGGTAGAGGTTCAGGCCACTATGACAGAGCAGGAACACATGTCCTCAAATCCCGAAATAAACCCGTGACTGCGGGCTTTCCTGCAGGAAATGTGTTGGGCCAAGGCAGAAGCATCAGGACCCCAGAATTTTAAGCCTGCTCAGTAAATACTCGTGACTCACCAAAGATGCCACAGATGCCCCTCTTCTCTGTGCCCTCCATACCCTACCAGTTTTCATTCCTGAGACAAAGCCCCTGGAGTTGGTGTGGTCCACGGGAAGAGTGGATCAGCAGAAGCATCTGACGGAGTTTGTAGGGCAGGTACACACAAACCAGTTGTCACCAATTAATCCCAACTCCTGGTGACTTCATGTATGTCAGAGAAGTGGGATTTCAATGGCTGTGTTTGGGGAAGTGGATGTTGTTGTTGCTCACATTGGTTCTGAGCCATAGTGACCTCATGCCAACAGAAGGAAACCCTGGTTGCTCTTGAGTCATCCTCACAATCGTTCTGTTGCTCGTGTCCACAGCTGTAGCCACGGTGTCAATCCCTGTCACTGAGGGCCTTGCGCATTTCCACTGCCCCTCTGCTTTACTAGGAACGATGCCCTTCTCCAGGAATGGTCTCTTCTAACATGTCCAAAGTATGCAAGACGAAGTCTCGCCATTCTTGCCTCTAAGTAGCATTCTGGCAGTACTTCTTCCAAGACAGATTTGTTTGTCTTTTTTCTCGTCCATAGTCCTGCACCACAACTCAAAGTAGAGGTAGCTAGCCAGGTCCTTTTGAGGAGATCTCACTGCCTACACTGTAAAGTTCTATCTCCATCATTTGGGTTAGCATTTGAGCACATTAATGCTTTATAACACCCACCCTCTAACCCACCGTCCAGGATTCTTTCTAGACTAGAGGGGGCCTCATACCCAGACACTTGGTGATTGGGGCATCTGCATGTCTCGCGTTTCATTAGCAGGTAAGCTGGAGTTCTCAGTAACCAGGCACTTGCAGATGCAGTGACCATGAAAGGGCTGCTCATCCCTCAAACTGCCCACTGGAGTGGGAGGAGGTGGGGGGCATAGGTGATCAACAACCCCTGTTCCTGTGCCTGTGGACTCTGCACACTGTGTCCAGCCTGCTCTTCTCAGGGCTGTTTCCTACCAGTGGCTGAGCATGGCTGATGACAACAACCCTGACTTGTGGACCCTCCATGGACCTGGCCACAACTTTCTTAGGACTGTGTTGCAGTCAGGGGTCTGGGGGATGGCTTCTAACCAATCCTCAGGTGACAGACCTGCAGAACATTATGAAAACTTCCCCTGCCTCATTTGTGCCATCTTCCATCCACCAGGAAACCTCTTTTCTTAGCAACTGCTTCGCAGCCAACGTGAACTAGCACAGGTGACATTAGGAATGGGTCCAATAAAACAGGCCGAAAGGGGAGGCCTCGGAAGAGCCTTGCTCACTGACAGAAAGAAGACGACAGAGTACTGCTGGAGGGCTCCTGGCCCGAGTTGACCCACGTGGAGTAGCTCTCAGAGAGAAAGAGCCTCAAGATGACATGGGCCAGGCATGTCAGAGCCACCACAGGGAGGGGAGCCGGGCGATGTCCCCAAGGACAGCAGGATTGACTAGTTCTTGGCTTGTAGTCATCTAAGAGGATAACAAGAAATTGAGAGTCATTAGCAAACAATTAAGCAAGTGGCTAATTGTAAGAAGCAGAGGGCTTATTTGATAGCTACAAAGAACCCCTTCTCTCCTGAAGCGGACAAGTGACCACAGCTGAGGAGCAGCTGCAGGAATTGGTAAAGTGGTAGAGGTCCTGTGGGAGCCCTGGGGGTGTAGTGGTTACTTGCTGGGCTGTTACTTGCTGACTCACGATAAGTCAGCATTGACCCAATGGCAGTGAGTGTTTGGTGTCTGTTTTTGGCCTTCTGTGAGGATCGGGGCTTTGACAGGGAAATCTGAAACCTGAAATCTGAAGCATGCATGTAGTGGTGGTGGTGAGGAAGGCATATTCCAACACCCAGTGGATTGGCATCCCTTCTACGAGGTGACTCTACCTCAGAGCTCGTAAAAGTAACTCAACTCTCTTTAGTAGAAGTTGGCACTTGAGAGAATCCAAAATGGTGCACTAGGAGGCTATACTACCATGCTTGTTTGCTAGAAAGGCCTGAGAAAGCAAATGAAATAGGTGATGCTCCTGAGACTCTGAGCTTAAAGGAAAGGACAAAGAAGTGACTCCAGTGTTGCTTAAAAGAAGAAACGGAATGAAAACAGAACAAAGAGACACAGGGAACCAAGCAGCATGATCCTTTTGAATTACTGTAACCAGACCAGGACAAGAGCCAGATCACTGGCTGTGGGAGATACACAATTTCAGGTCAACTTAATAAAAGAATGAAGGGCTGGAGTCGAGACTGTCAATCAGGTCACAGTCTGACGATCCCTCCTTTTGGGCCTGGGCTTCTCACAAGGAGTCTGGGAGACTCTATCTCGTTGCTGCGCATTCCTGTTGACAAGTCTCATGGAGCCACGCTGATGGCAGCAGGAGCCCTGGAGCTGGAGGAGTCCTGTGAAGACATACACCAGCACTACTGGGTCCACAAGACTTGCACATGCTATGTGGGCCTACAGTGGAATTTATGGACCAGTATCAGCCATATGGGCTGATATCAGACTTATGGACTTGATCTCGATATCTCTTTGACATAAAACTTTCCCATACATACATATGAGTGTCCCTAGACTTGGTTCTTTAGTCAACCCTGGTGACTAGAGAGGTGTGATCAGCCTCTTTACACGGTACAACCTCCACCCATCCACCAGGCATCCCTGTAAGCCTCCCCTACTTAGTATTCTGCCTGGCTTCCTTCTATTTCTCCCACCCCCTACTGTAGCCTGAGGCACCCTCCATTGCACCACGGGGCACGAGGAGCCCTCCAGTGCTATGCAAGAATGTGTGGATTCGAGGGCATTTCTTGGTATTTGGTATTGGACACCCTGTCAAGGACTCCAGGGAATGATGGAAACCTGCAGCCTCATAGACGGCCTACACCGACCTCCAGCTCCTGGTATTCTTGCTCTGCATAACTGCTTCCCAATCAAGTTCGCTGGACTCTTGTGCGCACTTCTAATGAAGAGAGTATGACAGAGATGTTGCAACTTTCAAGATTACTTTGGCTTATATCGCGAGTGCTCTCTTTCTGGCTTTCTCTCCTAACTCACGTTTTTTTTTTTTTTTTCTTCAAGTGCAACTGTCTTGCGTAGAAGTCTATGGGTCAGCACACTCCTGAGACGAAAGGGCCAATCCTGTCCCTCCTAACAACTTTACAATCACTCAAGAGCCTTAAATATGTTTTTCCAAACAAATGAAATCACCCTGATCTAAAATAATCACCTGCCAGTCTTTTCAATGTTACTTCAGAGTCACATGTTCACACTGAAAGAGTGTGACTCAAGAGCCGCAGTGTGTCGACCGCTGGTCTAGGCAGGCACTTCTGCTAGGGAAGCCATGCTGAGACGTTCTGGAGGCTGCAAAGCTGTGTGGAGGAGAATTGAGGCACTCCAGCTGACAGCCAGTACCAACTGCCTGCTATGGAGTTAGCCTTCTCAGAACTTAGCCTCCTGCCCTAGTCAAGCCTCCCGATGACTGTAGGCCTCCCTCATAACTCCGTGAGAGTCCCTTCTGAAGTCCTGCCTCACAGAAACTGAGAGGCAGTGCTGACTGTTCTAAGCCAGCAGTTCTTAACCTGTGGGTCGTGATCCTTTTGGGGGTGGAATGACCCTTTCACAGGTGTTGCCCGATTCAAAACAGTAGCAAAATCACAGTTATGAAGTAGCAAGGAAAATAATGTTATGGTTGGGTGTCACCACAACATGAGGAACTGTATCAAAGGGTCACGGCATTAGGAAGGTTGAGAACCACTTAGAATCTAAGCCAAACGCTGTGGGGAGTTTGTTCCACCACAATAGCTAACAATTTCAATATCTCTCAGAAGCCTGGAGAAAGTGATTGCCCATGCTGAGTGTATTGGAAATGCCTGATTTGCTTTGGAAAAGGGCAGAGGATAGAACAAAGACATGGAAAGAAACAAGAATGATGGAGTGGATGTGAGACCAAGACCCAGGCAGGACCATGTTTCAGAAGAGGGTCTGGAGGACACTTCATTAACTAAGGACTTCAGCACGTTTAAGTGGCAGGTCCCTGAATCTTTTAAGAAGTTCTGTCGTGGCTAGCCTCTGGAGGTCAGAGAGGAGGGCACAGAACTGGACTTGTTAATATACATGAGATAACTCCCCCTTAAAGTAACAGAAGCCACAAGGCTACAACTACCTAATGAACTGCATGCGTGGAGGAGTACTTGGCCTACAGGCAATTGAGATGGTTAGTAGACTATGACATCTCTAGAAGCTAAATAGATGGGCAAGGTGATGTACAATATCTATAATAAAAATCATTTAAGAGTAGAGGAACAGGAGAGGGCAGTTGCATGTCCTTTGCTTCCTTCCTGGCACAGTTCTGGAGTTCTCAGATATAGAATCTGTTGACTGAAGATGTAGATAAGTCCTTAGAAGAATGGGCTCATGGGTGATCAGAACCATCATTCGGGGTGCACCAAGTCAATTGACAAAGCACAGTTCACAAAGCCAGTATTCTAGATTTTACTTTGTTGAGTAGTGAAACTATCTCTTCTCATCCAGAGAAAAAAAGATGAATGAAAATTGAAAGATTTATGGAGACAACTAGTCTAATGAACTAATGAACCATGCACATATCAGTCTCCAAAACTCAGAGACCAGAAGAGCTAGATAGTACCCAGTTACTACTACCAAGTGCTCTGAATAGAAGGTTCTGAATAGAGTAGGAGAAAACATAAGAGCAAAACTCAAAAATCGTAATTGTGTTAGACCAAGTTGCTAGAGCAACAAATCCAGTGGTACTCATCCATATATTAGAAAAAGTTTTATATCAAGAAGTATATATATAAAAAAGGAAAAAAAAGAAGTATATATATGAAGATGTCATCCCAGCCCAATTCAACTCAACTCCTTAAGTCTGATACTAGTCCATAAGCCCCTCTTCAGACTCGTGTAGCTACAGGCAATTAAGCAGAATGTACAGGGATCACAGGCTGGTGAGTGCAGAGTTACATTGATCCAAAGCTGGAGGAGCATGGCAGGGCCTTGGCAGATCTCAGGTTCAGTGGCCAAGGTTCAGTATGCAGGAAGGGGAAGGCGCAGAGAGAGAGGGAGGTTCCTAGTCCATCTGTGTCTTTCTCCCTCCCCCTTATAAAAGGCCACACCCCCAAGGGGGCATCATCAGGCTGTGACCTGACTAATGGGTTGGATTCCACCCCTACATTTTCATACATCTTCAAGTTGACATGAAAACATCTAGCCACCACAATAAGAGGTCTGGTTTACTGGTCAGATAGAGATGTGGAATCCCCAAGACCAGGTTCTTAGTCATCCTTCATGCCTGAACTTGAACACATTGCCTTGTTATAGCTATCAATCATTTAAACTCAATGGGCAGCATTTACTCCAGGACAAAATTTAGATGATCAGGAAAGGAGGAGGAATGGAAAGACAGGGGGATACAGGATGGGATTCTAAGGAGATTTCAATAGATAAGTTGAAACAAAATGTGTATGATTTGTTGAATGTAAAATAAATGATTAATTAACCTAATTAAGAAACTTAATTCACAAGAACTGCTTAAAATAAAATAAAAAGAGAAAAAACCCAACAATCCCATGATAAGCATGTATTAAACATTTACTCTGGTTGTTATACAGCAAGAAAAAGAGAATATCCATGTTTCAAAGACTCCCAGATACAAGATGTGTAATGGTGTGATAGTTACATAATCTGGTGTCAATTTGGGGCTTAAGAGGATTAAGGGTGAAGGGGTGGAGTCTAGTCCGTCAAGCCTGTCAATCAGATCATAGCCAGTGAGGCCCCTGTGTGGGCGTGAGAATTCTTCTCCTGAGAATTCTGGGAATTCCTGAAATTCCACCTTGGAAATAAGAGACTCTTTCTTACCACTCACTCCTGGAGGGATGTTCTACAGACAAGACACATGGCACTACACTCACAGACCCTCTGTCCTGGGAACTGTAGAAGCCACGTGGAGACCCCTGCCAACACTGAGATGTTTACAATACCACCAGATTCACAAGACTTTCTACCCATTGACCTGTGGTCATCCTGCACTTGGTGTCATTGCATGTATTTCATGAGTCTGAAGAAGATTTTATAGAGTGGTATTGGACATATGGGTTGATGATGGACTTATGGACTTGATCTGGAGTGGGCTGGAATGTTTTCTAAATATTCAATTGCTTTTGTATATAAACCTCTTTCTTAAACACATATATGTGTGTCTATGAATTTGTTTCATTAGTCTACACACACTAACACAAGTGGAATTGGTAACAAAGACCCATCATGTTCCTCCTATTACAGAAGGAACTTGTGTGGACCAAGCTAGAGATGGAATCATGGCTAAAGTTTGGCTCATGGTCAACTCACTGAGTGTATGGGTCCACCCAGTGGTCATTTCCTCAGTCTCTTAGAGTAAACTTGTAGTTGATGAATTGAGCAGTTGAATTCACCCTCACCTGGGGTCCTTGGCCTGTATGGTAAAAGGTATCATAATGGACGGTGTCAAAGAGAAACCTGTAAGATAGCATTGCCACCTATCTGGCTAAGATAATAAGTAACAAATAATTCCCCCTATTAAAGAGAAGGAGAACATTAATAGCACTATTAAATATCTACAGTATAAATTGCTGGTGATCTCTCTTGCTTCTCTGTTTAATTGATCTGGCAGCTCCCGCACAGGCTGTGGACTCTGGGAATACCTGTAGACTACCACAGACTCAACCAAGTCGTGGTCCTGATGGCTATGACTGTGTAGGATAACGTGTTTCTGTCAGCTGATTAATGAGGCCCATGGTACATGGAGGAGCTCTGATGGGGTAGTGATTATACATCCATCCGCTAACAACAAGATCCAAAGTCAGAAACCACCACCCACTCAAAGGGAAAAATCCAGAGTTTTCTACTCCCATAAAGAGTTAGTCTTAGAAACTCACAAGGGTAG
Organism: Nesogale talazaci; assembly: GCA_004026705.1. Lineage (NCBI taxonomy): Eukaryota > Metazoa > Chordata > Mammalia > Afrosoricida > Tenrecidae > Nesogale > Nesogale talazaci. The sequence continues at coordinate 5,438 of PVJH01008125.1, read as the reverse complement.
TTCTACTTGTCTTACAGGGCTGCTGTGAGTGGGCAATAATTTGATGGCAGTGAGTTTGTTTGTTTGGGTCTTAAAGGAAAAGGTAGGTAGCTATTGATTTAGTGATGATATCTTTTTCTGATTATAAAAAGGGATAAAAGAAACAATTCATAATGACATGCGACAGAAAACACTGTGCGGTTTGCTCTGTGCTATTTTTAGACTCCTACCCACTATCATATCAAAGAACCCTCAACCCTCTGGATAGCCCATAAAACAATTCAACGGTCCCTTATATTGATGGCATAACTCTGATCAGACAGAATGAGGCAGAGGTGTCTGGGACCCTGGCAGCCTTGGTAAGACAAAGTACACTCCATGATGATGAATGCTATGAAGATTTAGGGACCTGCCACTTTAGTGAAGATTCGAAGAACCCAATGATCAGGTCGATCCCCAAATAGCTACTCAAAAGTAAAAAAAGAAATGCTGTGAGCTCCAGTGGCAGAATCACAAGGCAGCCCGTGGTTCTAGAACAAGTCCATGCAACGGAGAAGTATACAGTTTTGGAGAAATAACTGTCGATGTGTTCTTGGGCAGAGGCAGAAATCTTGCCTATGGGCAAAAGGTGACAATGTATTAGAACTACTAGAACTACCCATCATGGGCTTCCTCCGTCAGATCCAAAAAGTTCTGGTGAGCAGGAGGACATTGCAAATTTGAAAGATTACATCAGGATGCAGGTGGTACAGATTGCCTATCAGGGACACACAGAGGGTGCCTTTCCAACTTGTGCCCATGTCATGCTTGGGTCCCTTGAAACCAGCTGAAGGAAGAGAAAGAAGTCATCATTTGATTCATGAGTGATTGATGGGGTACTCAGGTATAAGCTGCAGATGAATTTTAGCCTAAGTAGAGCCACTTGAAGTCGTGGCCTGGGAAGACAGTGGGTAGAAAGGAGCCAATTCCTAATGAGTGCACCTTCCAGTGGGACCTCTGGTCCTCACTGAAAAGTGGTCCCAGGTGAGACTACACACATTGTTACTGTTACGTGCTGTCACGTTGGCTGTACTCATAGCTTGTTCAACAGAACAAACCCTGCCTGGGCCTGGGCTATCCGCTCACTGGTTCCCATGTTTGAGCCCATTGTTGCAACCCATCTCCTTGGGGCTTCCTCTGTTTCTACCTTCCCAAGCATGATGCCCCTGTCCTGGGGTTGGTCTCCCCTGATAACATGCCCCACAGCACATGAAACAAAGTTTCACTCTCCATTTCATTGAGCACGGGGTCACCACGCACTCAACAGCTGCTAACAATGTAAGATAAATCACTTTTTCTTCCAAAACCACTCGGAACCATGCTTGCGTGTCGTCTCCAATAACTACAATGGGATAGGGAGGAGGTGGTGATTATGTAGACAAACCTCTACCCTGCTTGTCTGCCTTTCTTATATCCCACACTTTGAGATATACTGTACCTATTTCTGCAAGCTATTTTAATTTTGAAATGGTGTAAAATGTAACATAGTCAACTTTAGGACCAATTGAAAAGGACTAGTCTCTCTGGGATGGCCTGGCTGGTCTCTGGCCGTTGTGTGGGTGGGAGAGAGACCTAGATGGAACTCCCTGCCCCCCTCTCACTGTGTAGACATAAGCTCTCCTTGTTTTAGGAATTCCCGGGGGACTTCTTCTGAAGATATATAAATTCTTCCACAGCTTGAGAGGAAGAAAAGACACCCTCATGCAGGCCTCACGGACAAAGAGTGTGGAAACACAGTGCCTTGAGAAAGAAAGTGCATCTTCTCAGCCTACGCCATGTGGGGCCAATGTTGAAAAGAGAGCTTTAAAATGTGCCTGCCCCAAGGGGCACCGGGGTGGTTTCTGGGTTAACTGCCTGGGTGCCTGCAACACAGGAACAGAGGGACCATTGTCTGGGCTCCCAGAGGAGACTCTGCATTGGCTCCAGGGCTTCTCACTGCTCCTGCTGTCCACCAGGGGAGGGACACATGGAGCAGGCAAGTCTACACACACACACACACACACACACCTTCTGTTCTGTTCTCCTGGAGGTTGGGCATGAAGGTTGATCTAGAGGGCTGTGAACTTGTCTTTGAGATCCCAGTTTCTAGTCTGTCTTCTCCAAGCTCCTGTCCTCTGGACCACCAGGACAAGTCAAAACTCTGAGATCCTCAGCAGCAGTAGCAGCAGCTTTTAGGCGAAGACCACTGCCTGCCCCTCACCCTTCGGGCTTCCATCAAGCACTGCGTGGCCTGGGCAGTTTTCCAAACATCCCCACACAGTGTGCTACACAAGCCCACTACTGTCCAGGTGAGCTGTCCCACTGTTTTTCTATCACAATGGCTTGACCTCGGGCTCAACCCGGCCCCAGATTACCCCGTTCTGGGACTTTCTTTGCTGTGTTGGGTTCTGTTGGCCAACCCTTCCCTCTGTTGCTGAGGGGAGCCAGGTTGTGCCAGGGGGACAATACAAAGGCCTGCAGAAAGAAAAGCCAGTTGCCAGGGTCCCAGGGCCTCGTGGCGGCGCATCAGGGTCATGGACACAGCAGTGCCCAAGGTTACCACGTGCAGGAATCTCTGGCGAGGAGTGAAGCCCTCCTCCCTCATGGGATTGTTCCCTTAGAAATGGCTGAATTGGAAATTTTGACATGATAGATATTTTGCCATGATTCAAGAGCAGTATTGCCTTAAACAAATAAAAGGGAGACAAAAAGGCATTCACATTCCAGGCTTTTCTGATTTAGTAAGTCTGGGGGTAGGGCCAAGGAACCTGCATTAAGAACATAGTGGTGGTAAAATGCTTATTTTTGAACTATTAAGTATTTTAAGCGTGCCACTATGTAAGTGGCGATAATGACATTTGCTGTGCTGTGCAGAGGACGCTGAGAGGGTCGATGGTGTCGCAGGCTCTGGGCAGTGCTGCTTGTGGTTAGTGGTTCAGTGTGTGGCCCACTCAACCACCAGGGATCCACATCAGACAACGTAGACGAGGGGTCCTCAAACTACGGCTCGCAGGCCACATGCGGCCTGCCAAGAGCATTTATCTGGCCCGCAGAGTGTTTTTGCCACCACTGATGTCCTGGGCTCACAGTGAATTTGTTCATAGTTGTTTTGGTTTTTTTTCAACTATAGTCCTGCCCTCCAACAGTCTGAGGGACAGTGAACTGGCCCAGTTTAAAAAGTTTGAGGACCCCTGAGTTAGACTCTGTGTGTTTGCTTAGTCTCTTTATTTCACATAAGGGAGAGGGAATCCTACTTTATTTGTCCTTTTGTGCCTGACTGGCTCTAATCAGTATATTTTCAAGGTTTATCAGTATCACAGCATGCAGTAGAACTTTTGGAGAGGTAATAAGCCTTTGTATTTTATAATGCATTTTATTTATCCACTGCTCGCCACCTTTTGGCTATTGAGACAATGCTGCCATGAACATGGATATAGGGGGTCTGTTTGGGTTTCTGCTTTGAATCTCTTGGGGATATACCTAAAAAGTGGACTTAATGGATCTTGTGGGAATTCTATACTTTTTCAGGAACCACCAAACTGGTTTCCAGAGTGACTGCGCCATTCCACATTCCCACTGATAGTGATTGGGAGCCTGCCTTTTAACCACTCGCCCTAGGGGCTTGAGTGCAGGCAGTTGAGAGATCACACCAAGCGTTGAAACAACCAGCCCTCTGTCAGCCAGCCGCAGTGTCAGGAGAATGGCCCTGCAGGATTTCCAGAGCTGTATATCTGTGTGATCCCCCTTGAAACACCAGATGGGTTTGAATCATGAGCTTGAGTTAGCACCCCAGTGTGTTAACCACTGCCTCACCTCTCACTCTCAAATCTCAGGACCACCGAGCCCAGGCTGACTCAGAGCAACCCGATTGGACAGGGTCGAGCCAGATCTGTGGATTTCCAAAGCAGTAGTTCTTTACAGGACTAGAAAGACTCCTTTTGCTTTTGTGGAGCAGCTGGTGGCTTTGAACTACTGACCTTGTGGTTAGCAGCCCAACACGTCGCTGCTGTACTACCAGGTTATTATTATGAATAACCTCCAGCCAAGCCTATCAAGTCAATTCTAAATTCCCCCAAATACCCGGAATTAACATCACTGCCCTCTGTGGGAGTGGGAGGCCCAGTCTTGCTCCTAGAGAGCTGCTTCACCTCTTCTACATGCTCAAATCATTGCCCTTTCATGCTGCTTTTTTGTGCAAACCTGGCATATTGAAATGACTGAGGAAGCGATTGTATTGTCATGGTGGCAAAACCAGTCCCCTGTCTGCCACAAATGAGGCCCGTTTTGTTGTAAACTGTTACACAGTTTACAGAATCTTTTCAGAATCTCTAAATAGAAAGCTTGATTAACAGTATGACTTGCTGGAATGAAATCCACATGCAGTATCCCCCTCACATCAAAAAACGAAAACAAATGATCCTCGGTTTGGGGGGGGGGGTACCCTCTCGTAGTGACGCCACAGGAGGATCCCTGAGGGTTTCTAAGACTGCAGAGCTTTACAAGAGCAGGCGGCTTCATTTTTCTTCCCTGGAGCAATGAGTGGGTTCCAACTGCTGACCTTTTGGGCACCGGCCCAATGCCACGATGGTAGCCCACTCCACACCTGAATCCCACCCCCTGCTGGCGGCAACGATCTGATTCACGGCAACCTTCCACGGGGCTTCTGAGGCTTGCAAATCTTACGGAGCAGACAGCTTCCTCTCCCTCATAAGGGGACCAGATGCCCCGCTTTTTAAGTATTTGTCCCGCGTTCCGTGGTGTTTTAAAATCAAATAGATATATTATAGTACTATTTTTGCATTCTATGAACATTTTTATTAGTCCATATAGACCATATTTTTAATCAGGAACCCCTACCCCTGGTTATTGGTGTCCCACTTAAAATCTGGTCACTTTATAAGGAGCCACAATAAATGTGCACCCCAACCTTTGGTGAGGCGCTGAGTGCTGACCTGACAGCACCACTGGAGTTCCATCCACACCTGGGCTGTGAGTCCAAAATGGCTTGTTGGCAATGCTTGAGGCTGGGTCTCCTCCACACCAAGCTCACTGCCCTACAGGGCCGGGTAGAACTGCCCCCCGTGGATTATAATAAAGATGGTAACTCTTTTTTAAAATCGTTTTATTGGGGGCTCCTACATCTCTTATCACTATCCAGACATCCATCCATTGTGCCAAGCACATTTGTACATTTGTTGCCATCATCAGTCTCAAAACATTTGCTTTCTACTTGGTATCAGCCCTTGGTATCAGCTCCTCATTCTTTCCCTCCCCCCCTGCCCCCCCCTCCATGAACCCTTGATATTATATAAATCATTATTATTTTGTCTGATGTCTCCCTTAATCCACCCTTCTGTTGTCCATCCATCAGGGAGGCGGTTATATGGAGATCCTTGTAATCGGTTCCCCCTTTCTAACCTACATTCCCTCTGCCCTCCTGG